>CP131463.1:14965129-15202629 GCA_030664755.1 Microcos paniculata
ACAAATTTTTAGAAGGTACATATCTATTTTAGCTTTTGTTTGCATTTTGGGGCTACATGAGTATGTGATAGATTACTTAGAATGAAAATATTTTGCTGTTCTCTCTATGTATGGGGTAATAAAATATCTTGATAAACAATTATAATATGATATATTGCATTCATTTCCATTAGGACCATCCACGCGTAACAACTTGCATAATTTTTAAAGATAATGATGTTAAAAGGACTCATAATGGAGATAAGCATCTCATCTTACCCATTCAATGGAAATGGGGTACCCATTTTATCTCTACGTAGTGCTTATCAGTTTACTACTTTTTGGTCTATTTCTCTTTGGGAATGTTCCTTTTTGGCTTTACATTGGTGATTTCTTGATTATGCTTCTGATTGAGCTTTCAAACTTTTTTGTTGTTCTTAGTTATCATAGATTTCAATTATAACCTCTTTTGCTGTAGGTTTGAATCATAATTTCTTTTTTGAATCTCTATAACTTTGAGTAGTGTTACTTATAATTTATCTCTGTGAGATTGAATTTTTTGTTTATCTAAACATAGTTTGACGGCATTACACTTAAGTTTTTCCGAAAGAATGATTCGTAGAACAATTGAATTATTATAATAATGCATTTGGGTTAAAACTCAATCAAAGTTTACTTTTACCTTAGTCTCGCAAGAACTATGATAGGACTAGGTTTTCATGCTTAAATGGAAAAAATTGCATATGGTGTGATAGTTTTAAGGTACATATTGATGTAGATATATTCAAAGTATAGACCATTATTATTTTTATTATTAATATATTAGATAAAGTTTATTTGTTACTCATTT
Organism: Microcos paniculata; assembly: GCA_030664755.1. Taxonomy (NCBI): domain Eukaryota; kingdom Viridiplantae; phylum Streptophyta; class Magnoliopsida; order Malvales; family Malvaceae; genus Microcos; species Microcos paniculata. The sequence continues at coordinate 14,965,959 of CP131463.1, forward strand.
GTTTTTGGGGGTTCTTTTTACGGCTGTTATTGTGCATGTGCAGGTATGAGTTGCATTGATTGTTTTCTGTTTGATGTTAAATATATGAGGTGAAATTTATCCGCTGAATCATTGATGCCTTTTGTAATTAGGGTCTTAGTTTGAGCTCAGACATGCAAATTTACTTTTATTTGTCAATTGTTACAGGTTTTTCAATTACAAATGTGCTCTTTTGCTTTTTAGTGATAAACTCTTTGCGATGATTTTAATTTTGTTTTGTGTTATCCATATATGATAATAGGGCATTAAAGTTTCAATTTGAAAAGAAAAAAGATCCCAGGAAGGTCAAGCATATTTAACGGCCATGTATTATTGATGATGGTGTATTTTCATATTTTGCATCTTTGCTTGAATATAACATATCATAATAAATTGTCATTTTTTGTTCTATTGTGGAATATAATCAAGTATTATTTTATTATTATTGTTTTCTCATTATTTGTCTAAAACTCCAAATAGCAATTCTCAATGATCCATAGATGGATTGAACTCTATAGAATAAATAAATTTGCCTAAATGGTTTGTAGAGAAAACCAAGTGCGAAACTGGTGAACATTTTTTGTCTTCTTGGACTCTACTGTTGAATACGTTATATCTAATTTCTCTTACAACACGTTAAATATAGAAGATAATTATTTAATTTTGTTAGATTATTAGTGTAAAAAATTATTGTTTACTAATGTTTTAAATAACAATTACTGTTTAATCCTTATATTTAACATCCCTTACAATAAAAAAATGGTAGCTTTCTCGGCCCGCAGCGTAGCGCGGGCAATCGGCCTAGTTACTCATATAAATAATCCATTCAACGCATCCAATTGTCACCTCTAGGCAAGGCGAGCTCCTTTTGCTACTATTTTAGGATGACTAAATACCCAAATTGGCCCTCAAACTATACCAAAATAGACAAATTGACCCCTAAACTTTTATTTGGGACAATCAACCCCTCAAACTTTATTTTCAAAGCAAATTTCTATTGAAATAAGGGCTACTTTGTCCCTAAATAATAATTTTGAGGGTTTAATTGTCCCAAAATAATAATTTTGGGGGGTTAATTGTCCCAAAATAATAGTTTAAGGAGGTAATTATTTCAAAATAATAGTTTGAAAGGTCAATTGTCCCAAATAAAAATTTAGGGGATCAATATATCCAAAAAGATATAATTTATGGCCGATTTGGGTATTTAGCCGTTTCAGGATTATACTAGTAGTTTCTTCTCGCAACCCTAAACGTCTTAATCTTAATACAAAAGCTTTCGTAGGAGTATTTCCTTTTTCATGGCTTCCTCAGCTATGGTTCATAACCTGTGCTCTGTATCACCTCATTACGCAAAATGTTACTACAACAAGAACCAAACCCAAACCCTAGCTCTCCCCCACTCTAAATTCTTGTCTTCCACATCCTTTTTAAGGTTAAAGAGAAAAACCCTTTTCTCAAATATCAAATTCAATAAGCCTTTGTCGCCCATACCTCTGGTTTATGCGCTGCAGTCCAACTTCTTCAAAGGTTTGCTGTTACTCTCTCTTTCTCTGTAGTCTTTAGAATAAACATTGTCATTTCGCTGGATGTTTACAGATTGGGGTTGAGAATGGGGATTTGTATTTTAATTTCTTTCTGTATATTTTAATAATTGAACTAAGTGTGTGTGAAAAAATCATTTTTGTTTGTGACATAGAACAATGGAATTGTCAGGATTTTATCACTAAAACCATGCAATCTAATGTGGGTCCTTTTGCTTAGTGAATTCTTTGCACATTTTGCGTTCTTAGCTTTTATTTGTTCTGCATTCTGCTATGGAAGTAAGCTATCAAGTTAACATTCTACATTCAGTGCTACGCTGTAGAATTCATGCTAATTCAAGCATATAAGGTTCAGTTTCTTGTTCCCATTTTGTACTGACAGCCTTTTTGAGCTCTATGAATAGTTCTGCAAACCGTGTGGAAGGTTGCGAAGGATGGAATTGAAGCTGGAACCAATCTGGTGCCAGTAAGTTCATCCTGTTCTCTTGTGATTCTAGTGTGTCAAATTAAGGTTAAGTTGAAAATACTTTTTCTTATGTTTTTGTGTTCAGGACCCTGTACCAAGGCCAATAGCAAGGATCTCTGTGACAGTAGTTGCTCTGGCTGTTACACTCTTTGTACTCAAGTCATTCCTGTCAACAGCTTTCTTTGTGCTGGTATGTTATCTTTCTTACATTTTGCCTGTAGGACTATAAAAATGATGCTTCCATATTGGTTTTGCTGGTGCACATTCCATGTATGATTTATATTTATGATAGCCTCGTAGTTACTAGTTACTATTGAAATGAGTCTATTACTGCTGATTGTAACATAGTTTATATAGTTATTATTATGCAGTGATGTGCATTTCTTCCAATAACGGAATTCTATAGTAGTATTATTCAAGAGAGGTTGGGGTAGCAACATGAATAAAACTTAAAGTTATCAGCAGGAGCTTGCAGTTCTCAGCAGAAACTGTAAGACCTGTATTTTGCTTTCAGAGGCACAAAATCTATCTGTGATTTTCTTAAATTTTAGATTGAAGGACAGAGCACAAGCCATTGTGGATGGCAGAACTCTGTTCCATAGCTACAAGCAAATATATTGGGTATTGGTCCCAATTTATTGCACTTTCATGCTTAAGAGAGGTGTTTATACTTAGAATGGAATAACCTCCAAGGATGTGAGCCATCGAGCATGTTAATCTGTACTTGATATTGAAAGGAGCCACGGGCTAATAAAAGGTGAAGCTGGTGAACCTATCTTTTCCTGGTAAATGCAAATTATTAAATAGGATTTAACAAGCTACATCTACTTGATTCACACCTGTAAGACAATGGCTGATTTCCATTCACGGTTAAAAACTTGGGAGAACGTACTTCTAAATCATAAAATGAAACATGGCCAACATAGGAGGTGTTAGTCTTTGCTTCTTAGATTCTTTAATGCCTGTAAGTGCAGCAAGTTACGCCTAATTTTATTTTAAGAGTTAAAAGGTTAAGTCTAATGCAGTGCTTGAATCAGATTCCAAGTATCATTTGCTTTTGTGAAATTAGAATAACTTATATTAACTGGCTTTGTTGCTCTTACTAATTTGAAAAGTTATTGCATATCTAAGCTAATTGTTCATTTGTATATTGATCAAGGAATATTCCACATCATTATCTTCTTTGCTCCATTTCTCTTGCAAGAAAATTACAACTGCATGTGTCTATATATTTATTTTTTACAGTTCACTCGTTGAAAATTATGTTTCTGTTCACTTGTTTAAAATGCATTTTGATGTATGGACATTTTATCTGAACTTTAAGCTTGAGACTTCTTTTTCGTCGATTGTGTTCAATTTGAAGATTGGATTGTCATAATATACATGCTGCAAGAAGCCCCCTTCTCACCTCCCTTCCCTCTTTGCACTTTCCAGAGTGGCGGCATGGCGGCCACCACTGATATTCTATGGACAAAAGCATCTTTTCATTGTAATCACTAACCATGATGAATAATTCATTCTTCTGGATTAACAGGCTACAATGGGACTTGTATATTTCATATTTATTGCCTTGAACAAAGATCAAGGGCCAAGAGGAGGTGGTGGCACTGGCAACATGGAAGACCCTGTAGAAGAAGCAAGAAAAATAATGGAAAAGTATAAATGAAAACTGCAAAAGCAAGATGGTTCTCAATCATCCAAATTTTGTATTCCATGTCCCATGGGGGTATGCGCTGTGAATTGGGTAGGAGGTATGATTTGAGTGGAATATGTATACACTTTTCTCTTCATACAATTAATGTGCCTTACTTTTGAAGCATATTTTGATCCAATTTACAGAAAATTTTTGGATTGTCTTTAACCTGTGTTATCATAATAAGAACATTTCTAAAGGTTCCAATTTCTTGTTAGATTCTCAGGGGTATCGATGTGAGAGTATCATTTGATCTCGCACCATGTAGAATACGCCAACAGTTACAGTAGTATCAGAAAGATGGTTCCCCTCCAAATTTTGCCTCCCAACAACTTAGCAATCCATTAAGAGAAAGAAAAGAAAAACACACTACAAAGAACAAAATAAAAAGGTGTAGCAAAATTTTAATAAGGGAAAAATCATCAAAATCATAATCTTCCACCTCAAAAGTGACATGTTCTTCAAATTAATTAAACCTTTTTATTAGAAGTACAGAAAACTAGTCTTTGTAGAAACTTGCATTGAACAAAATTGGTTCAAGCCTTAAGGTACATGTAAAAGTGACAACACATCCATATTTCAAATAAGCAAGACAAGGCTCAAATCCAGCTGTTACTCTTGTTTCATAAATCCTACTCTTCCATGCTGATAATGCACCGCAAACCCTCCCCCTTGACCATTAGCTCAAAGGCCTTGTTGATCTCCGAGAAAGGAACTCGATGAGTTATAAATTTATCCAGCTCCAGCTCCTGCATGTAAATATCATCAACAATTTACAGTAATGGCATGGGATTGTTGAGATTAAGTAAAACATCAAATTAGCTCGTAAATGCAGTAGGATATGAAACTCTTTCCAAGTACCTTGTTCAAGTACATATCAACAACAGACGGAAGATCAGTCCGCGGCTTGTAGTTTCCAAAGAAAGTTCCTTTCAATGTCCTTTCATTAAGAACATTGATTGGCTTTGTCATGAACACTGCCTCCTTGCTGGGCACTCCAACAAGAACAGCTATACCCCATCCCTGCATAAACAGCAACTCAGATAACACATAAGATACGTGAATGTTAACTACTTCAAATTGTAAGTCTAGTCATGTTGATATCCGGACTAAACCAGAGGGCTAGATATCAAAGGTATTAACACATGCATTAGCCAAATTCAAGCCTGAGACTAATTCACAGCTTTTTCTCAATATAGAATCTAAGCAAATGTCATTTAGACAAGCTACATTGCTACATTTCAACAGTCAAGGATTTCAAGTCCTAGAAACGTACATCGTGGACACATTCAAAAGCTGAAACCATAGCGCTAATGCTGCCGGTGCATTCTACACCCCTGTCAACCCCACCATTTGTCATCTCAGCAATAATCTGTAAAAGATCAAATAAAACTGTTTCTGTGGCCTGATATAGCGAAGATGCCTTAAGAAGATGTAGATGAGCGTGTGCAAATTGAAATGAACCAAGGTGAGCTAATTAAACAGAGAAGAGATGAAAAATTTTGACCTCTTGAACTGGCCTGTCATAGTCCTTGGGGTTCACAAATTCTGTTACTCCAAACTTCTTGGCTACCACCAACATGATGTAACATAAAGAAAGAAAGAAAGAAAGAAGTTAAGAGTCATTCTTATTTTGACTATTTATAGCGCTTTATAATTTTGACTATTTATAGCACTTTATAAGTCTGGACAAACAATGAAACACCGAATGCAACATTTACTACCTTCCTCAAATCTTCGAGGATTGAAATCCACCCCTATGATTCTAGATGCTCCAGCAATTCTTGCACCTTCTGCAGCCTAAAGAAGAAAAATGAAAAGTGAGTTTTCATTTCCCGGTTTATTATTTTTCCAACTTCTTCCAGTTAAAAAAAATATTAAACATCTATTAAACCCTACATACTGCCAGTCCAACAGCTCCCAATCCAAAGATAGCTACTGAGGAACCCTTTTTGGGTTTTGCCACATTTAAAGTAGCACCCAATCCTGAAATTTGAAAGCACAATCAGATTTATTCGGTGGAAATACTTTTAACTAATTCCTATAGCGATAACAAGAGAACCTGTTGAGATGCCACAACTAAGGACACAGACTTTATCCAAAGGTGCCAAAGGATTGATCTTTGCTAGACATCCTGAATGAACAACTGTGTACTCACTAAAGGTTGATGTGCCAACAAAGTGATTTATTGGAGATCCATTGATTGAAAACCTAGACTTTCCGTCACTAAGCATAACCCCTCTGTCGGTATTGATTCTCAGCAGGCTACACATATTGCTTTCCTCGGACTTGCAGTGAGCACATTCCCCGCATTCCCCTGTAAACACTGGAAGCACATGATCCCCTACCTCAAGCCCTGTTACACCTTCCCCTACACTCTCCACAATCCTGGTAACATAATAAACTCAAATCACACAAAAGATTGCAAGGGAAAAAGAAACACATGAACCAAAATCGTCCCAGAATTCCCCCAACAGGCCTGTTAAATGATCATGGTTAACATGTGATATGTGTTTTAGTTGAAGTCCAACTGACAAATTGAGGCTGCATAGTGCCAAAGGGGAAGACAAGTGAAAAGTTTTAAAGCCAGATTATTCTTTAAAACTTACTAACCAAATATTCCAATGCCATTCTGTAATATAATTTGTGAATAATGAGCAATTTGCTAAACAAAAAGTAAAAGTTAACATTCAACTTACCCAGATGCTTCGTGGCCAAATATTCGAGGAAACAATGCTGTGTGCTCCTGCAAAAATTCCAAACATGCAACACCAAGAACCTTTTTGATTATTTATAACAGAGAAAGGAAGAGAAATCCGAATCAGTGCGAAACACACATCAACAGCACCAGATAGCTGTAAAACAAATCTTAATTTTGACAAAAAAAACTACCAAAACACAATATGTTGGCAATAGCAAAGTAGGACCCTAAATTCCGAATCCGTGATGTTCAATATCCAACTCGTCTAGATATTTTACATAAAGAAGGCAACTTGACATATTGCTAGGCCCACTCACTTGAAAAAACGAAACCAAGAACAGTCTTCCAAAACCAAAGGTTCTCTCAATTTAGATGATTTGAAATCAAGAAATTAAATCAAAGAGTCACATTTGGTTAATTTTCTTACATATAAACAACCGCCTCCCAGATTCAGATTTTCTTAAAATTTCTAACCTTAAGCATGTAAACACCTTTGCACAAAATATAGTATCTATGCGAAGAAAAACCTTATGATTCCTTGAAAAAATTCAAAGGCCAAAAGGGCCAAAAACCGATCAACCCAAAAATACAGACCATAAAATAGCTCTGTCCATATTGACACAAGACATTTTTCATGCATGCATTTTGATTTTGATGCTGCCTAGAAATCTGTTGAGAACGAGAAAACACCATCAAATTAGCAATGATATATGTGTTAGATTGCATGCATACCTTGGCTTCCCAAAAGTAGAGATCAGTATGACAAAGTGAGGTATACTTGATTTTGATCCTGACTTCCATGGCCTGCGGTGGAGCAACTTCTACTTGCTGAATCACCAACGGCTTCCCTGCTTCCCATGCAACAGCCGCTGCAACACAAAAGCAATTAACTTGAAAAAACAATACTAATGAACTATTCACGTTCCTACATATATATATATATAAATATATATATAAATTCAGTTATTAATTAACTTGAAAAACCCAAACAGCTCATTTCAAAATTAAAAATAAAACCAAATGGAATTAATAATACGTAGGAAGCACATATATATAAACCTTTGCAGGGAATAGTAAGACCAGCAGTAGTCAACGACGACATGGCAGACTTGGGTGCTGAAGAACTAATGGAAGAAAACAGCCTTGTTTGAGGTGTAAGAGCAAAACAAGTAGACTTGTAGGAGAACCAATTAGTATCAAAACACTGGCTGCCGCTCACTAAAGACGAGCAGACTTTGCGCATGTGATTCATATAGTACTATTTATGTAGGTACACAGAGAGATGTGGCACTGCTTGTGGTTGAAACGTGATGTTAGGGCCTAGGTGCCCATATATAGATTTTTTGGTTGAAAATGGTATGATTTAGTCCAATAACAGCTAACTTATGGACACGATATTTGGTTACCAGGGTCTAATGCCGGTTGTTTTGGAAGGAATATAGAAAAGTTTGCGTTTTTGGTGGTATTTTCCTTTTAATGGTTTTTTTTTATAATCACATACTCGCAGTTATCCGTATTAATTTTAAGAGTTTAAATATTAGAATCATCCAAAAAAGTCACATTTTAGGATTCTACTAAGATAATGATAGATCATCTACTTTAAAAGATGTCTATGATTTAAATTACATCCATCCTCATCAAATTATACTCCTAACCTATATTAACCCTAGTTAATCTAAAAAAATCAATAAGTTATTCATAATTACCTAACAACCTCCTCTCTCTCCTCTTCTTTTTCTCTACAACGTTCTCTTTCTCTTTCCCCCTTTCTCTCTCCAACGTTCTATTTCTCTCTCCCCAGCCCTTTCTTTTTCTCAATTTCTGGTCATCCGGTTTAGTCTGTTGGATTGTGATTTCTTATTCCAATTAAGTTAATCCCCGTTATATTGATGGAAAATAGTATTTGGAAATTGTCCCCAAAAAAATACTATAGTTGTTGAATTTAGAAATTTAAAGGATGGCTACCTGTGAGTAAGATTCACATTGTTTTTTACTTGTAGTATTAGTTTGTTATATTTCTTATATTTCTTTCTTGGGTTGAAATATTGAAAGACCAAAAATCGACGTGAAAATAAGTGGGTTGGAGAGAGAGAGAGAGAGAGAGAGAGGAGATTGTTTGGTAATGAGTACTTATTTGATTGATTTTTTATATTAATTACCAAGATTAAAGTGAGTTAAGAAACTGATTTAGTGAGAATGAGTATAATTTAAAATATAAACTTATTTCAAAATAGATGATGTGTCATTATCTTAGTGGAATCCTAAAACATGAATTTTAGGATTATCCTAATATAATTTAAAATCTAATTTTAATATTTTATGATTAATCGTGTTTGAGCTATATCATTGGAGAAAATTCTTTCAAACCTGTTTTTTTTTTCTTTTAATAATTTGAGAAATGGGAAATTAAATGCACCATTAAGCAATGTTGTAAAACCCGGCCCGATGAATGAACATTCAAATCACCGGGTCATAGGGCCAATCGGGTCAACCAGATAAAACTGGAATGGTCATTTAGATGTAAGAATATATGAATTTTGATAATTTTAGTTTAACATATAAGATAAAATACAAATTTCTAATAAGAAATTTAATCTAATATTATGGTTAGTGTGCTTAACTCTCTCATAAGAGATCAAAGATTCAATTCTTATCATTTTCAAACATATTTTTAATATAAAAAATATTAAAAGATTTATTTTTTAAAGGATTGACCCGATTTTTTACAGGTTGACTGGGTCTTCACCGGGTTTTGACAGGTCAATGCTACCCCGGGTCAACCTACCCCTTTGGACCGGATGACCCTCTGGGTCCCGGGTCAACCAGGCCGGTTCTTACAACAATGCCATTAAGTTGGATTATTTTGGTGGTTCGGAGTTGATTATAAATTAATCATTTTAATTTTTAATATTGAAGTTTGGTGGTATTACGACTACCGTCACTCTCTGGGTTAAAATTATTTGAAATTAGAGTCGGTATATTATTCAGATCATTAATTTTGTGCTCGAATTCATAAGTTTTTCGATGTAATTTTAGAGTTTGGTTCATTTTACTACCTTTATCAAGGGTGCAACGTTTTTCACGTCCAAGAAATGACATCCTCCAGAGTCCAGCGTCCATAGATCCACCTTTATTTGCGTTTACTGTATCTTGGTTATTGGTTATTTTGCCCTTCCCCCACTGATATTGGCTTACTAATTTCTTTTCAGTCTTTTTCTTTGAATTTGAGCTTACTCCTAGAGTCACCAACAAGGAAAGGCGAAGGCAAAGACCACTACGTCAACAATTTTTGGATTCCCATGGCTATGGTAGGGGGAGATATTCCTCTGTCTTTGGGTTTTTTAAAAAGAGATTTGCTCCTTTTCTGATCGTAGTTTTGTAAAAATCAAATAATGGATCTTAAGAAAGAAAAAAAAATACATCCTTTTCTGGATCAGCAAGTGACACACCTGGATTTAATTCGACTTTTCCGTACAAACAGAATTGTGTAAGATGGCATATTAATTCAAGAATACGTCGGTCTGGATGTATCTAATTAAGAAGAGAAGTTAAGCTTAAAATAAGACAGAGTTGGAAGATAAGATAAGTGACCATGCATGGAAGCACAAATTGGTCTTTTTTAAGTCCATAGCCAATGGATTGGATGTCCATTGGTGAATTGGTCGGTAGATTTGGCCAAGAATCGAGATTATGAGAGGTGGAAAAGAGGAAATTAAGTCTAGCCTGGGATTCAAGTAGACCCGGTGTTGAGCTTATCTATAAATAGGGGGAGATTACCTCTCTCCCTCTCATTTTTCTTCGCCCTCTCTTCCTCTTATTTCCTCTCTAGGAGCAATTTTGAACTTTTCGCCGACCCAGATAATCAAACCGAAGGATTAAGGTAAGATTCTAATATGCTATTCTTAACGCCTTGATCTACATTTTATTAAGTTTTCAGACATTTCCATGCATTGGTCTAAGAGAGATCTAAACTCAAAGTTAGGTTTAGCTTTTTAGCTAGATTCTAGTTTAGATTCGAGATCTAGGAACTTTAAATTCTCGTTTCTGCTACGGTAAACGCATCGTGGGAGGTGTGAGGAACGTTCACCTTGAATTTTGGGCCGAGCCATGGACCGAGCGGCTCAAAAATAGAGGCCAAGCCTCAGTTCCCGAGGCCAGCAGGCGACTCCCCACCACCCACTGCCCCATGCAGGACTTGGGCCAATGTGCAGCCCAGTCCACGTGGGAGGGCCTACTTGGCCCAAAAAGGGGCCGGGCCAGGCCCAACCAGCATGGGCGGCCCCCGAGCCCCTGCGGACGTTTTGGTAATTTTTCGTCAAGTGTTTGATTTTGACCCCAGAACCTCCTGGACACTTTTCTAAGCCCCGAAACACATCCAAATACTCTCTCAGATCATACTAGAGCCTCGTAGGTGCATTCATGATTTTGATTATGAATGCTAACACGTATTGCCATGTATTAGAACTCCGAATGATCGAATGCGGCGATGCTCTGGAGGTTAAGCTACGTGGAATACGTGGGAGTATACGAACCTCCCAATACCGTGAGTGGCCTGGATTTCTTTGCTTAGCCATGGACACAAAGGTTTTAAAAAGAGTTTTAAAAATATAAATGTTTTCCAAAGGTCTTGGGATACAGAAAATCCACACACACACAATTGCATGATGATATACCCACGTATAGAGTGGGATGTTTTCAAAGAAAAGAATAAAGATCTATGTGTGTGTGTTTATATGTTTTAAATATATATGTTTTATACATATATATATGATATTTATATGGATAGGACGTGAGATGAGCGACTGCGCGGGTTCCTCGGGACTCCGATATAAGGGAGCGTGGACCGAATCTGAGAGGCATGTATAAGACGCAGCCGTGGACCGCCTATCGAGGGGCACAGTGAGCGGAGACCTGGGAGAGACGTGGGGGATGACTCACCAGGGCTCGAGGTAGCTGTGTTCCACTAAAGCGAATGACACCACAGAGGGAACAGGCTAGAGAAAGAGAAAATGTGAAAATGTTTTAATAAAAAAAGCGATAGCCCTCGGTGCAATGAGGCATAAGATGACCGACGGGTCACGCCTCCAGTATGATAGAGGCCAGTCTATTTGAGATATGTATATATATATATATATATATATATTTGTTAAAATGGTTTTTAAAGTGGATTCTCGCTTAGAGAATTTAAAAGAGATTTTAAAAGAAAAACATCTATTTTATTATTATGTTTGGATTTCCCCTGTTTTCCCTAACCCCGATGGAGATTCATCAAACCTCTGTCACTCATTTGTATCCAATGTGGATGGATGCAGATCTACGTACGAGGATAGCGATTAGCATGGAGGCTCACTAGGAGGTGTCGGTGGCTTAGGCTTAGTAGTTTCTGCTGCATAGGTATTTCTTTTAAATTAATCCACTGGTATTATTTTTAAGGTAATTGTTTTATTAAATGGTTTCTAATTAAAATTTTAGTTGTTTTGCAACAATATATCCATTTCATGCTTGCGAAGCTTCGGGTGCGTGATCAGCTAACACATACTTCAGGCAGTGCTATGGTTGCCACGTGACTGACCCGAGGCGGGTCAGGGGGTGACAGCAAGTGTCAACTTTAGCTTATTCTTTTTTTATTTCTAGTCTAAGTGGTATTTACATTCAATATCTACAATAAGGTTAGGGGTTCAAGTAGAACCCTTACCATCAAGGTAACCAGCCATGTACCTTGACCATCATGCCAAAGGTGGCCGGTTAACTTTGACTTATTCTGAGGGTATAACATTTCCAATATAAATAGATAAGATTATAAATATTTAGGTATAGATTTGTTTCCTAACATGAACCTAAGCTAGATACTACTATGCTATAATGAGTGATGATCTCGTATCCATATTCTTATGTTCCAAAAATGGCTAAATGCCCAAGTAAACATAACATTTTTAAGTTTTCTCAATTCAAAACTAAGGGTTTCAATTTAATCAATTCAAAATAAAATGTTACTGGAATGTTCTAATTAATAAGGACAAAATCGGACAAAATGTTACGTGCATGCGCAGTGAAAACACCTTTTTTCGTTATTCTTCTCCCATTCTTCTCCTTCAACCTCTTTCAAGCTGCCATTTACTTGTAAGCTTGGAAATTCCTTGACCTTGATTTCTCTCTCCAAAGCTTCTTTCAAATTCAACAACTCTCTTTTCCTATTATTTGGTTTTCTCTCCAAAAAAATTTTAGAATAATCAAATTATGCCATTAGCTCTCTATTATTATTTCAAAACGGGTGATAGTCTCCCTACATCTATTTGTCCAAATTGAGTCATTATTATACTATAATTTATTTAATGTTAATTTTAGTCCAAAGGTAATGTTAAAATCTTACTGTTAACTTTGATGATGTGGCTTTGACTTTGGTTAACTTTGTCGATGTATCATTGACTTTGATGATGTGGCTTTGACTTTGATTACAATTGGATTGTTATAAAATTTAGAAAATATGCATGACATGGCTTTTTCCCACGTAGAATAATTTTGGGGGCCATTTTCTTTATTTAATTTAAAATTTTATAGTTAAAAAAATGATTTCTTTGGTGAGAAACTTAAAACCCAAAGAGATCGGGGGAATTTTTTAGCCAACTTCTTTAGAGTGTATTTGGATGAGGAAATTTCAAAATTTTTAAGACTTTCAAAAAGATGGTAGTTAAAAATATAGTATTTATAATTATTTTGTTTGGATAAAGAATTTTTAGAATGAAATTTTTAGTATTTACCATTTTTAATGAAATTGATTAATTAATAAAAAATCAATATTAAAAGTACAAAAATATGTAATATGGGTGTGATTGGATTTGTTAAAATATTTGGATATCACTAATAACATAAAAAATAAAAAATATATATTTTAGAATTAAGCATTTTATCATTAAAATTAAAAATATAAAAGTTCCACTAACAAATTAAACTAAATTAATGTGGATAGTTAAGTGTTTAAGTGGTAGAATTCGAAAAAAACCTATTTAAGTGGATTTTGAAGAAAGGGTTTGAGTGGTCCTAAAATCCATGTTAAAAAGTCATAGATTTAGGAAAATATCTCCATTAAATTACCCAAATAAAAATGTTATTATTTGGATTTTTCAAAATATAGATTAGAAAGAAAACGCTCCTTATCTGAATAAGAAATTATTACATTGATCTGTCCTATCACGTCAGCCATATGACTAATCAATAGAATTTTGACAATCTAAAATAATTATTAAAATTTAACCCATATTTTAAGGGACGAAGCCAAAAAATTTTTCTAGGGGGCCCAAATGAAATTTTAATTTTAAATAAATATTAATAATAATCTATATAACACTAGACAATTAGGGACAGGAGATGGAGTTTCGGCATCAATGACGGATGATGGTTCATTTTCAGGAGCTTTTTTTTTTTAATATGCATCAATAGTTTATCTTTTAGACCTATCAATCATAATTTGTATAAAGAAAAAAAAGAATTATGTAACAATACATACAAAAAATTACATGATTACAATTACTAACAAAAATTAGAAAATAAATTAGAACACTTACATGATGAAAACAATTTCTCAATAAGTTTCTTGTGTTTGGTCAAATAAAAAAAATTTTGTAGGCAAGCCGCAAACAAGAATAGATGAGGGTAATATAATTTGTAAAGAAAAGTAAGAGTGGTGAGTAATTTAGGTTTTAGATGAAATATAACAAGCCTTATATAGTGGAACTAGTAATAGTCATAGTGAAATTAGGAGTACCAAATTGAAATTGGATTTGTTTATTAAATCAAATTACAAATATTAAAAGTCCAAGTCCAAGTCCAAGTTAGAAATCCTAATGAAACTAGGAGACTAAATAGAAATTGGGTTGAATAATAATTATTAAGCTTAGGTTAAAAAACTGAAAAATAAAAGCCTAAATTCCTAAGGTCTTTACTAATTAAATAATAAATTGTAAAATGTCAAGGGGGTCATATAATGAATTTTTGCGTAAATTTTCTTGGAAGTGTAAATTTTTTTAATAACATACACTAAACTATAAAAAGCCGAAGGGCCAAGGACCCCCTTCGCCCCCCTAGCTCCGTCTTTGTGACACATCCTGACCTAATCCAACATTTTCGTACAAACAAATAGTATAAAACGGCGTATTAAGTGGACAATACGTCGGTCCGGATGTATTTGATTAAGAAGAGATGTGAAAATTAGGATAAGATGGTGTTGGAAGATAAAGTAATTAACCGTGCATGGAAATGAGTAAATGCTAATAAGACCTCCTATTAAGTCCATAACAATTAGTTATGGGTCCCGTTGGTACAAGAAATCAAAGGATTTAACCAACGGGCGAAAATTTAAGAAATTAAAAAAAGGAGAGAAAGTCAGACCTAGGGTCGGAGTAGATCCGGTGTTGGGCTCTTCTATAAATAGGGGAAGGTCGAAACCTTTCCCCTCATTCTCTTTTTCTTTTTTCGTTCTTTTTCTCTCTCTGGAGTTAAATAGAGGTATTTTTCATTTTTGTCAGATCTAGACGATCCGACCGTCAGATCAAGGTGAGTTTCTAATACGTTATTCTACTCATCTTGATCTACGTTATATTAAGTTTTCACGCATTTCCATGCATCGGTTTAGCGCAGATCTTAGTTTGAAGTTAGGTTTAGCTTTTTAGTCAATTTAAGTTTAAATCTCAGATTTAAGGATATTGGGCAGGCGAAATAAGGAGAGTTTTTAGTATGTTATTCTACTCACCTTAATCTACGTCATACTCAATTTTTACACATTTTCATGCACCGGTTTAGAGTAGATCTGAGTTTAGTCAATTTAAGTTTAGATCTCAGATCTACAGAGATTGGACCTATGTTTCTCATTTCTACTTCGGTGAATCCATCATGGATGCCATGAGGATCGCCTGTCTAAGTTTGTGCCCCAAAAGGAGGAGAAACGGGTGCGAAAACTGAGAGGGAACAGACTAGGTTCCAGTCGGTCTCCCGCGTGGGTGAGGGAGTGGGCCTTTGGCCCAACCCACGTGGGAGTGGGCTTTTGGCCCAAGTCCAGCATGGAACTTGGCCCAGCCCGCGCTGGTGGCCTTTTAGGTCCAAACCCACGCAGGGCCCGGCCCAGTCCGGCATGGGGCCACGGGCCCTAGGCATTTTAATAATTTTTCGTCAAGTGACCGATTTTGAGCCAAAACCTCCTGGACACTTTTCTAAGCCCCGAAACTCATCCAAACACTATCTTAGGTTACGCTAGTGTCTCATAGGTGCATTCATAAATATGGTTATGAATGCTAACACGTATTTCCATGTATTAGGGATCCGGATGATCTAGTGCAACGATGCTCCAGAGGTTTATCTACGTGGATCGCTTGCGAGTATACGAACCTCCTAACACTGTGAGTGGCTTAGATTTCTTTGCTTAGCCACTGGGCACAAAGGTTTTAAAAAGGCTTTAAAAACATAAATGAATTTCAAATGTTTTGGGATACGGAAAATCCACACACACACATTTGCATTGTGATATACCCACGTAGAGAGTGGGATGGTTTTAAAAGAAAGTATAAAGACTTATGTGCATGTGTTTCTATGTTTTAAATATATATGTTTTATACATATATATATATATGGTATATGATATGGATGGGATGCAAGAAGAGCGACTGTGTCGAAACGTCTAAAAAGCCGTCCGACGGGAATTTTAAGAAATAAAAGGATTTAAAAGGAGTCGCCACTAACCATTTGGTTTAGGTAGGTTAGCCACCTATTTTGACTCCGTTTGACCTAACATAATCTAGAAAGATTACCTTAGGTTAAACAAATGTTGGTCTACGAAAACAAGTTTTGAGTTCGGGAGTCGGTTACGCTCGAGGAAGGATTAGCACTCCCGAAGCGCCCGAAAATCGGTACCATAAAAGTCTTAAAAAAATGTTTTAAGGCTAATAATAAAATGCTTTCAAGAAGAAGAGAATAATTTAGAAACTAAAATTTAAAATGTCGGAGTAATACTCCTTTTACTATGGGTTAATTCACCCTTAAAGAGAATTCAACTTAATGAGATCCGTACTGAAATTTGGTTAGAAAATTCCCAATGTAGAATACCGAGTTGAAAACTTCTAAAAATAAACTTTCAAAATCGAAATGTCAAAACAAGTAATTTATCAAAGATAAATTTTGATTTAAAGAAAAATAAAGGTTTTAAAAAAAATGGATTAAATTTGGAAAGACTTCAATCGTTAAGGACTAAATTGAAATCTTTAGAAAATATTTTTTGATTTTGAAATTAATGTCAGAATTATCAAATTCCTTTTATTGATGATGGATTTTGATTAAAAAGCAAGATTCTAAAACGAGTTTAATTTTAATTGGAAAGATTCCAATGCAGGGACCTAATTGAAATCTTTCAAAATATTTTTGACCTTTTTGAAAATAATGTCGGAATAATTAAATTCCTTTTAGTTTTGGATCTCATGTTTAAAACCTTGATTAAAGAAATTAACCAAAGTTTAGTTTTTAAAAGAAAACCTCAACTATTGATTAAGTTTGAGATTTTCCTAAAAAGCCATTTTTAGGTTTTAAAATTATGTCAGAATTGGAATTCCTTTTGCTGATAAGAGGGATTTTGAAAGAAAACATTTTTTTGGATTTTTTTGAAAATTGACATTAATTAAAGTAAACTTTGAATATTTGATGAAAAAATAAATATGATATGCATGTAATTTTGAAGAAATTAAATGAAGAAAATTCATTTTTTTTGTTTTTGAAGGGATAAAAACTCCCCTAAATCTCCACCGTACTTCCGATAAGAAAATTAGAGAAATTTCTATCTTAGTAGACCCTTGAGCATCTCGTACTTCCGAGATACCCTCCGGCTTCCCATGCACATGAATTTTGTGAAAACGATGCCCTAATTTCTAAATGCATGAAATGATGGGACAAAATAAACCAAGAAAATGAGTTAGCACAAGAAATATATTAGGTATACAATTAAAAAAATGCATGAGCCCTAATTTCTAAAATATCATAAATGATGTAAATGAACCTAAACTAAATGACATATTATAATGCTAATGGGCTTAAACTAAATGGTACATTAAAATGCTAGTGGGCCTAGTCTTAAAATATAAATGGGCTTAATCCTAAGATGCAAATGGACTTAATCCTAAAATGCAAATGGGCCAAAAATTTCTAAAGGACATAAAAATGCAATTGGACCTAAAATTACCAAATGACATGAAAATGCATGTGAGCCTAAATGAAAATGAAAATGGACCCAATATCTAAAATGTGAATAGGCCTAAAATAACAAAAATGACCTTAAACATTAAACAAACCTAAAATACTAGAATGACATGAAATACTAAATGAAATTTAAAATACTAAAATGACACGAACTAGAAAAATGCCAAATATTCTAATTTATTGAATGACGCAAAAATATTAAAAATGACCTAATGAAAACTAACATGGCATAAAAAGTTGATGCAAATGAAAAGAAAAAAAATATCAAAACGATATAATAAAATGCAAATGAAGATTATTGAATGATATAATAAAATACAAAATGAAAATTACTAAATAAAAATTCCTAACGTTAAATGCATTTTTTTTAGTTTTTATTTCTTAATTTACCACATTTCCACTAATTTGACTTCACCCAATTGAAGCTAAGTTCCTTATGGTGCCAAGTTGATTCTCGAGTTACAGCTCAAATCCAAACATAAAAGAAGGAAACCTGATAGCCCAAAACCAACGTAAAAGTAATAGCCCAAAATAAGCATACCTGAGCTAGAAGGAAAGGATTAAGTCATCAACATATCCAAACAATACTTAGCCTATTTCTTATTTTCTTCTCGGTTCTTCTTCACTTTCCTTCGGTTTCAACTGCTTTTTCCCCTTTGTTCTTGATCCGAGCAGGGAGAAAACCCTCCAACCTTACTTCTAATCCTCCCAAATTTTTTTTAAAAAAAATCCTCTCCCCCTCCAACCTTACTTCTAATCCTCCCAAATTTTTTTCAAAAAAAAAAACCTTTTTTTTCAAAAAAAACTTCTCCCCCTCCTACCTTACTTCTAACCCTCCCAAATTTTTTTTCAAAAAAAACTTCTCCCCCTCCAACCTTACTTCTAACCCTCCCAAATTTTTTTTAAAAAAAAACTTCTCCCCCTCCAACCTTACTCCTTCTCCTCCCAATTTTTTTTTTCAAAAAAAACTTCTCCCCCTTCATTCTTTTTTTTTTTGAAAACCCTCAAACTTTACTTCTGTTTTTCTTTTTTTTCCCACTCATTTTGTCTCTCCCTTTTTTTTTTCTTTCCACTCATTTTGACTCTTCCCTTTTTTTTTTCTTTCCACTTATTTTGCCTTTCCCTTTTTTTTTTCTTTTGCAAGGCATCTTGTAATGGGAGATGGGGTGGATGAAATGATGAGTAAGCATGTGTTGGTTTTGGGATTTTAAAAATAATAATAATAATAATAAAAATAATAAAAATAATATGGTGTCTACAGTTGCCCCTCTTGGAGCATTTTCTAAGAACCTTGAAGTTTGCTTCAAGATAATTAGGAAATGGTCCAAGACGTAGATACCATGTGTTTTAGAACTTTTCAAAACCAAAACTTGGTCTCTAAACGAATCAAATGCCATCAATTGGTCTTTAAATGAAACGAGAGCCGTAACTCGATCTCTCACTAAACTAAATGAATCTTCAGAACCTAAACTAAGTCTTCAACTAAATCAAGAACCATGACATGATCTCTAAATGAAACGAGTGTCATGATTCGGCCTTTTTTAAATGGAACAAGTGCCGTGATTCGGTCACTAAAATTAAACGAGAGCCGTGATTCGGTCTCCCAATGAACTAAAGGCCATAATTTGTTCTTTAAATAAGTTAAGAGCCGTGACTGGGTCTCTTAGTTGGTGCCAACTTGACTGGGCTTACACATTGCCAGCTACATTAGGCTTTGAACTTCATTTTGATGCCAACTTGACTAGGCTTACACATTGCCAGCTATATTGGGCTTTTAATGCCAACTTGACTGGGCTTACACATTGCCAGCTACATTGGGCTTGAACTTCATGTCATGCCAATTGGACTGGGCTTACACATTCCCAGCTACATTGGGCTTTGAACTTCATTTTGATGCCAACTTGACTAGGCTTACACATTGCCAGCTATATTGGGCTTAAACTCTCATTTTATTGCCAACTTGACTGGGCTTACACATTGCCAGCGACATTGGGCTTAAACTCTCATTTTAATGCCAACTTGACTGGGCTTACACATTGCCAGCTACATTGGGCTTGAACTTCATGTCATGCCAATTTGACTGGGCTTACACATTGCCAGCTACATTGGGCTTAAACTTCATGTCATGCCAATTTGACTGGGCTTACACATTGCCAGCTACATTGGGCTTAAACCTATGTGAATTGTGATTTCAAATCTTTCGAGAGTATGTCATTCTTGATTCATTCTTCTCATGCCTTAAATTGTCTTGTCTTCATCAATTCTCTTTCCTAGGAAAGCATCATGAACTTCCAATGCATGCATGCATGATGTAATGCATATGGATGCATGTATGCCTGATTTAATGTTGAAAATAAATAAAAAAGATAGTGATACTCATTGAACTTCCTTGATCTTGGTGCAAAAGGGATTAAGAGCCATGATTTGGTCTTTAAATGAAACAAGAGCCATAATTTGGTCTCTTAAATGAAATAAGTGCCGTGATTTGGACACTAACTACAATGAGAGCCGTGATTCGGTCTCCCAATGAACAAATTAAACTGAGAGAACCTAAATAGGTCTCAAAATGAAACAAGAGCCATAATTTGGTCTCTTAAATGAAATAAGTGCCGTGATTGGGTCACTAACTATAATGAGAGTCGTGATTCGGCCTCCCAATAAACTAAATGATCCTTGAGAACCTAAAATAGGTCTCAAAATGAAATAAGAGCCATGATTTGGTCTTTTAAATGAAATAAGTGCCATAATTTGGTCACTAAATGAAACGAGAGCCGTGATTCGGTCTCCTAATGAACTAAATAAATCATACCTTGGTTTCCAATTGAATCAAGAGCCATGACTTGGTCTCTAATAAATTAACATAATTTTGCAAAAAACCCATGGAAGGGCCAATGACTTAGAGAGATCCCACAAAAGGGAATGTGATGAAATATAAATGTCCCATAGAGGGAAGACAAAATTGTAAAGATCCCATGGAAGGGTAATTGTAATGCAAAGATCCCCTGGAAGGGTACATAACCTGAAGAGATCCCATGGAAGGGGATATGAAACATAATGATCCCGTGAAAGGGAAGATAACTTGAAGAAATCCCATGGAAGGGCAAATGACTTTTGTAAAGTTTGTGGAAATTTAGATAGAACCAAAACTTGACTCATGTGGAAATGAGCACTTAACTCTGAAAAAGATTGGATGGAACAAAAACAAACTCATATGGAAATGAGTAATTGCTTTTGAATAATTCATGAAAATTTGGTTGAAACCAAAGTAGACTCATATGGAAATGAGCACTTAACTCTGAAAAAGATTGGATGGAACCAAAACAAACTCATATGGAAATGAGAATTGATTTTTGAAGAATTGGTCGAAGCTAACACTTGACTCACATGAAAATGAATAATATCTCATAGAAAACATTTATTTTAACATCAATCTCACAATAGATTCTATAGTTCAAAAAGGTTAATGTTTTAAAACATCATGCATGTGTGCTTGATTCAGTGTTGAAATTTAAAGGGATAGTGATACTCATTGAACTTCCCCTTTTTTTTTTTTGCCGTTTGCCCTAACACTCAGTCCTTTTGTTCGGTCAGTAGACCTTGAGTCTATCTTTGCTCTTGATCTTGACTTTCTTTGGCATTCCCCTTACCCCATTCACATCTTGAATTTTTCCTGACATAGACATCAATAAAGGTTCAAAATTCATATGTGCATCAAGTCAAATTTCAATTTCACATCTAAATCAATGAACTTGATAATGATCAAAAGTTACTTTACACTTAAGCACTCTTTATTTAAGAAAACATCAAATTGCAAAGCATTCAAATATCTATTATTCATCTTTTGAAATTTAGATCTCTTGAAAGTTGGGGATTGCTTCTCAGAATATCGTTATAGGTGAACAGGCTATTTTAAATTCCTAAGTGGATTTCAACAGTAATGGGTTCCAATGAGGCTATTTATTGTCTCATGAAATAGAGAATTTCAATATCTTTTCATCTAGGCTTACAATTAACTTTCTTTTTGAAAATCAGAATTTTTTTTTAAAATCTATCTTGAAAACAAGATCAAGTTGATGCTTGCTTAATCTCTTAACTTGACAATCTTGATATGAGTCAAAATTTGGACATGAAAGGCTTGAGATTTTGTGAGATTGGTATCAAAGAGAGGTGTGACCCAACTTTCCATATTTAGAGTTCAAAAAGATATCTCATCTTATGGGGTTTATCATTTTTGGATGCCCCAAGTGGTATTGCTCATTTCTAAAACTCACTTTGCTGTCTTAGACAAATCTCGGGTGATCTCATGAATTCTCATTTCTGCTTTAGACTGCCCTTTCGAGTTTTCACCCTAGAGCCACATCATTTCATTTCTTTTTATTTTTTTTCTTCTCTTTTTTTTTCTTTTTCTTTTTCTTTTTCTTTTTCTTTTTCTTTTTTTCTCTTTTTTTTTGACTGTCTCGTCATGCACATGAAAATTCAAAATTCATTTAAACAATCTTTTGAAAAAAATGGTTTAGTGTAAAAGACCCATTCTTCTAAAGAAATGCTCCTCAATTAAAGTATCCACACTTGATCAAAATGGGCTTTTCAAGGCACGTAATGTAGGCCATGGTTGAGGGTTCAAAAAGAAAGGATAAACAGGCCCAAAAAGTATTTCAAGGTAACTGAATCAAGAATCACTTTTCGGCCATATGAAGAATTCATTTTTTCATGCTTGATTTCTCATTTGCCTCTATCCCATTAGTTTTTTCATTTCAATTTGTCATTTCTTTCTTTTCTTTTTTTTTCTTCTTCCTTTTTTTTTGACAACATGAGTTCAAGGCTATTCTTATCAAACAATTCTTCATCATTTTGGGGAGTTATTTCTTTAGGCCATATGCAAGAGTTCCTCAATCTTTTGCTCGAATGCTTTCTTTGCATTTGCCCCCAGTGTGAGGGGTGACCCTTGATTAGGTTCATTAGAAAGAAAAAATTCATTAGGCTCAAAGGGGACAGCAATGGATAATTTTCTCAAAATGAAGGGGATATGAAAAATGGCCATTTGTCTTCTCAAGTATGGCTATCTTCATCAAAAAACAATTCCTTAGAAAAACGTTACTTTGAAAAACAATAATAATTTTTTGAAAGCTTTTGAAAACTTTGTTCAAAATCCTAGAACATCACATGCATGATGATGCAATCAACTTTCTTCTTTTTATTCTTTTTCTTTTTCTTTTTCATCATGAGAATTTCACGAAAGATGACATTTCCACCCTTTTCAAATTATACTAAGGCAACCAATCTGAGCAATTTGTCTCAATAGCAAAGAGGTATAGGGACCTTACAAAGTGACTTTAGTCTTTCTGATCATTTTGTCCCCAAAGGTGGGTGAATGAACACCTTGGCAGCAAAGGTTACTTATTTTCAAGAAAATCAAGGTGAGCTCATTTTGAAACAAGAAGGTAATGTGTTCAAAAGTCATTCATTTCAATCACCTTTGAGTTTCAAGGAAATTGGGAAGCATATGGGTATTATGAATTCAAAGAACATGGTTGATTTCAAGACAAGGAAGCAATGAATTCAAAATTCTAGTGCAGTTTTGACACATATCAAAATGTCACTTTTTAGAGTTAGGCAAGCATCTTGTTAAACAATCATTTTTGTCTATTACCCAGATGAAGAATATTGACTTTCTCAAATTGTTTTCAAGGTTTATGCCTCATTTTTACTTCGAGTCTCAATTTTTGAGATTTTATTCAAATGACACTGAATGGCAAGAAAGATGGTTTGAAGGACTTGTTAAGAATTACTTCTGAAAGCAATCACCAACTTTTCATGAAATCCTTTTTTATTTTTCAAAAAAAATTTCACTTCTTCTCTTTTTTTTTTTTTCAAATGTGACAATGGAAAATGGATAACACAAATCATTTATTCCAAAAAGGCATGTAATCCAAAAGAAGTCAATATTTACAATGAAAATCCAAATTAAAACATCATGGCATGATTTTTTCGAAATCTAAAGTTTACCCTTTAAAATTCAAAAATCTAAAAGTTATTGCTTTCAAGTGACACTATGTACAAGGCTAAGAAAAAGTAACATTATGTACAAGAGTGAAAAGGATTAGAAATTGCCCCTGCTTGGCATACTGTCCATAGAACTATGTAACTTGCAATTGACTGGCCTGAAGTTGCCACGAAAGGGTTGCCCTTTTGATGCAAGATGTATACAACAAAGCCTTTGAAATCCTTCCAATGCCCTTGGGCATAAGCATCAGAGTCTGATTCTATTGCTACTCATGGAATCCATCAATGAGAACTTGTCGTTGTCGCTTATTCTGACCTTGTCCACCGGTCATGATCAATCTCTTTTTATGGTTTCTTTCTTGTGGATAGATTCTTATAATGAAATGTATAGAATGGGATGCAGAGATGGAAGAAAGGAATGAGTTAATATATAATCATACTGACAATGGTAAAAGAAATGCGAATGGAGCATGCAATAGGGATCCATCTATAACAAATTTACTATTAAAGATAACTAATCATTTCAAAAGTTGAAAGAGTAGTTTCAATCCCATAACAACGCCGTGCCATTTTCATCAACTACAATTTAAAGCATTTACAAATCACAGCAGATCTTGTCTCTATATCAACTTTGCATCACTAATGCTCCCTAACCCGTTACTGGTTCAACTTTTCTGTGAGCTCCCTGACCTGACGCTCTAAATCTTCATTCCTTTTCACAAAAAATCGTTGTATGCAACTTTGCTCTTCCTCGGTTTTCTTCATTCCCTCTTCCTTGCTTTTCAGCTCATCCTTTTCATTCTTCAACTGATCGTTCTCATTCTTCAGTTCATCTCTTTCATTCTTTAGTTGATCTTTCCTTCTCTTCAGCTCATCTCTTTCACTTTTCAGCTCATTTCTCTTGTACTGAATTTCAGCATATTGGACTCGAGCATCGGTCAGACGCTTGTTAGCATCCTCTTTGGCGTCCCTGAGTTTTAAAGCCTCATTGCCTTTACTAATTGCTTCTACCTTCCAACCATCCGCCATTTTTTTCATCTCCCTACTGTCTTCTTGTGCTTTTTCTATAGCCTGAAGCCATCCTCTTTTCTTCATCCTTTTCTTTTTCAACTTATCTTCTAACGCATAGGTTACCCACTTCAGTTGTTCACATTCTTGTGTCAATTCAGTCATTGCCACCCCTTCTCTGAGTCTTCTGTTCTCAATCTCCAATCTTTCCATTTTATCTTCTGGCCCTTCCATTGCAGGATTAGCTGGATCAAATGATGGTGGGATCAAAATGTCTTTCATCCGTTTCTTATGCCATTTCGGATATTCGGGTACCACATCTTTCGTGTAACTACCTTTATCTTCTTTGAGCACCCTTTTGTAAAGTTCTCCCCATTCGATGGCTTTCTTGTATTGCTCCAAATTGTCATGTTCAAAATCTAACTTGTTTAGACCAGAAGTGAGCGGAATAGTCTGTTCAGACCCGAACTACCTTCTGACTAATAAGGGTGAATAACTGATGGTTCCCCACAATCCAACCAAAGGAACCCAACGTACTTTGGCATGTAGATAAGGAGTATTTCTTGAAGGCATCCATCTCGCCTTTCACGATATTTGATCATTCTTAAGATTTCTAAACCGTTCAACCCACTCTCTTTCTTCTTTCTGTTCTGATGGCCATGGAAGTATGCCATAGATCCCTACTGGCCTCTTATTATCTTCATCATTAAACGACATGCCCGGATTCTTCTTGTACCCAAAATGGCTCTTGAACCAGACAGTGAGTAATTGAGCACATGCTTCAAATCTTCCTCCTCCTTTTCTACAAGAATTTAGGGCTCGGATAGTTTCTGCCAATATGGATGTAGACGGATCAACTTGGTGTTTTAGGCTAATAAAAAGAGATAGCACCGAACGATGCACATATTGTAGCCGTTTAGGAAAAAGAACCAATCCATAAATCATAAGGGCTAAAATGTCAAGACCCTTTTCCGTCAGGTAGTTTTTATCCACAAAGTTCATTAGCAAGTTGGCTTGTACATAATCTCCGTCCATATGTCATCGCAACATCTTCCAAGTCAACCTCCAACATTTTAGCTAGGATCTTCGGATGTTGCTCCCATGGCCAGAATACTTTGTCTAACTTCTTTTTTATCATTAACATGTCCCCATATTCTTCAACAGTAGGTACCATATCATATTTCCCCTTCGTAGAATCTTCCTCATGTCTTCCAAAAGTGAAACAACGATATGATGGATCCCAGAAGTACAATGCCCCTTTAATCAACTTTTCTTCCACCTTTACATAAAGTAACAGAGCAATATCTCCATAAAGCTCCTTGAAACGCCTTTGACCACTCGGACCAACCTTTGACCATAACTGCTTTAGCTTGGTGAAATCATTCTGGGTAAGGTCCATGTTAACTCTACTTGGCAATTGGGGACAATGATCATCGGGCAGACAATCTTTCAACTCTGGCAACTTAAGCAAACTCAAAGTTCTCTTCCAATTAAAATCAGGGTCCTCTATCACTTCCACAGGTACTACCTTTCCATCTTCTGCCATGACTGGTTTCCTTTATAGTAAATTTACCATGGATAGACCCCCAAAATGAGATGCATGTGATGCGAGTGGAGAACATAGAAGACTAGACAAAGAAACAAGAAAACAATTAGTATATCATAACAAAATATATACATAATAGTATGAAATGAAAGGAGTTGATAAAGGTTAGTAGGCGTTTCTCCTCGTGTCCTAGGAAACCGGTTTTTCTCGAGAGGTTCGGCCCTACTTAAGTTTGAAAGGTTTGACTCTAACTAGGCTGGGATTCCTCATAAGGTTTCTATATGCTGATTTAAGGCTCTAGACACGGGTACCCATCGGACAAGATGGGGTGGAGACGATACGTTCGCGCTCCGTCTAAAGGGAAAAGAGTCCGTACTTCCGGAGGCTCTTATGATATGTTTAGTGTTGTGTGTGGGAGAAACTTTACCTGTACCAACCACCTTTCACCACATGATGCCCCAACAGAATATGAAGATAGAGAGGAAAACAC
Organism: Microcos paniculata; assembly: GCA_030664755.1. Classification (NCBI taxonomy): domain Eukaryota; kingdom Viridiplantae; phylum Streptophyta; class Magnoliopsida; order Malvales; family Malvaceae; genus Microcos; species Microcos paniculata. The sequence continues at coordinate 14,992,657 of CP131463.1, forward strand.
TATCAATAATAAAATAAACGGTTAGTCCAATTCAAAGGAATAAATATATAAACAAAATAAAGAATAGAAAATAGACATGGAATACATACAAGAAATAAAGGGCAGGGAAACAAGCAAGAAGTATATACAAGATACAGGCAATTAAAAGCAAAGATTGGCATACAAGATGTACACAATATATACATGAACAAAGAACAGAGAATAAGCATGCCAGACATAAACATAGGAAAATTGAAAATCAAACAAAGGATATACAAATATGTACAAGGAAAGCAAGATCATGCTGATATAATATACATATAATATAATGCAATGAATCAAATAATATGAGGTCGAAAATGTAAATTTGAAAAGTTTTATTGATGTAATTTAAGATGCAAAGTGCAATTTTGAAAAGTTTTATTGATGCAATTTAAGGTGCAAAATGCAAATTGAAAAAAGTTTAATGGTGCAAATGTAAGGTGCAAAATGCAATTTGGAAAAAGCTTAGTGATCCAGATGTAAGGTGCAAAAACAGCTCATTTGAATTTGGTCAAGTTAATGAATGAAAGATGAATGCGCATGAATGACATCGCACCTTGAAAACATTTCAAAATTAACCCTAAATTGAAAACAAGACTTTTTCCAAAAATGGTTTGACTCTCTAAAAGATGTCCCCAGTGGAGTCGCCAATCTGTCCAAAACGTCTAAAAAACCGTCTGACGGGAATTTTAAGAAATAAAAGGATTTAAAAGGAGTCGCCACTAACCATTTGATTTAGGTAGGTTAGCCACCTATTTTGACTCCGTTTGACCTAACATAATCTAGAAAGATTACCTTAGATTAAACAAATGTTGGTCTACGAAAACAAGTTTTGAGTTCGGGAGTCGGTTACCCTCGAGGAAGAATTAGCACCCCCGAAGCGCCCGAAAATCGGTACCATAAAAGTCTTAAAAAAATGTTTTAGGGCTAATAATAAAATGCTTTCAAGAAGAAGAGAATAATTTAGAAACTAAAATTTAAAATGTCGGAGTAATACTCCTTTTACTATGGGTTAATTCACCCTTAAAGAGAATTCAACTTAATGAGATCCGTATTGAAATTTGGTTAGAAAATTCCCAATGTAGAATAACCGAGTTGAGAACTTCTGAAAATAAACTTTCAAAATCGAAATGTCAAAACAAGTAATTTGTCAAAGATAAATTTTGATTTAAAGAAAAATAAAGGTTTTAAAAAAATGGATTAAATTTGGAAAGACTTCAATCGTTAAGGACTAAATTGAAATCTTTAGAAAATATTTTTTTATTTTGAAATTAATGTCAGAATTATCAAATTCCTTTTATTGATGATGGATTTTGATTGAAAAGCAAGATTCTAAAACGAGTTTAATTTTAATTGGAAAGATTCCAATGTAGGGACCTAATTGAAATCTTTCAAAACATTTTTGACCTTTTTGAAAATAATGTCAGAATAATTAAATTCCTTTTATTTTTTGATCTCATGTTTAAAACCTTGATTAAAGAAATTAACCAAAGTTTAGTTTTTAAAAGAAAACCTCAACTATTGATTAAGTTTGAGATTTTCCTAAAAAGCCATTTTCAGGTTTTAAAATTATGTCGGAATTGGAATTCCTTTTGCTGATAAGAGGAATTTTGAAAGAAAACATTTTTTTTGGATTTTTTTGAAAATTGACATTAATTAAAGTAAACTTTGAATATTTGATGAAAAAATAAACATGATATGCATGTAATTTTGAAGAAATTAAATGAAGAAAATTCATTTTTTTTTTGTTTTTGAAGGGATAAAAACTCCCCTAAATCTCCACCGTACTTCCGGTAAGAAAATTAGAGAAATTTCTATCTTAGTAGACCCTTGAGCATCTCGTACTTCCGAGATACCCTCCGGCTTCCCATACACATGAATTTTGTGAAAACGATGCCCTAATTTCTAAATGCATGAAATGATGAGACAAAATAAACCAAGAAAATGAGTTAGCACAAGAAATATATTAGGTATACAATTAAAAAAATGCATGAGCCCTAATTTCTAAAATATCATAAATGATGTAAATGAACCTAAACTAAATGACATATTATAATGCTAATGGGCTTAAACTAAATGGTACATTAAAATGCTAGTGGGCCTAGTCTTAAAATATAAATGGGCTTAATCCTAAGATGCAAATGGACTTAATCCTAAAATGTAAATGGGCCAAAAATTTCTAAAGGACATAAAAATGCAATTGGACCTAAAATTACCAAATGGCATGAAAATGCATGTGAGCCTAAATGAAAATAAAAATGGACCCAATATCTAAAATGTGAATAGGCCTAAAATAACAAAAATGACCTTAAACATTAAACAAACCTAAAATACTAGAATGACATGAAATATTAAATGAAATTTAAAATACTAAAATGACATGAACTAGAAAAATGCCAAATATTCTAATTTATTGAATGACGTAAAAATATTAAAAATGACCTAAAGAAAACTAACATGGCATAAAAAGTTGATGCAAATGAAAAGAAAAAAAAATATCAAAACGATATAATAAAATGCAAATGAAGATTATTGAATGATATAATAAAATACAAAATGAAAATTACTAAATAAAAATTCCTAACGTTAAATGCATTTTTTTTAGTTTTTATTTCTTAATTTACCACATTTCCACTAATTTGACTTCACCCAATTGAAGCTAAGTTCCTTATGGTGCCAAGTTGATTCTCGGGTTACAACTCAAATCCAAACATAAAAGAAGGAAACCTGATAGCCCAAAACCAACGTAAAAGTAATAGCCCAAAATAAGCATACCTAAGTTAGAAGGAAAGGATTAAGTCATCAACATATCCAAACAATACTTAGCCTATTTCTTATTTTCTTCTCGGTTCTTCTTCACTTTCCTTCGGTTTCAGCTGCTTTTTCCCCTTTGTTCTTGATCCGAGCAGGGAGAAAACCCTCCAACCTTACTTCTAATCCTCCCAAATTTTTTCAAAAAAAAAAAAAACCTCTCCCCCTCCAACCTTACTTCTAATCCTCCCAAATTTTTTTCAAAAAAAAAACTTCTCCCCCTCCAACCTTACTTCTAATCCTCCCAAATTTTTTTCAAAAAAAAAAACTTCTCTCCCTCCAACTTTACTTCTAATCCTCCCAAATTTTTTTTCAAAAAAAACTTCTCCCCCTCCAACTTTACTTCTAATCCTCCCAAATTTTTTTTCAAAAAAATCTTCTCCCCCTCCAACCTTACTTCTAATCCTTCCAAATTTTTTTTCAAAAAAAACTTCTCCCCCTCCAACCTTACTCCTTCTCCTCCCAAATTTTTTTTTCAAAAAAAACTTCTCCCCCTTCATTCTTTTTTTTTTGAAAACCCTCAAACTTTACTTCTTTTTTTCTTTTTCTTCCCACTTATTTTGTCTCTCCCTTTTTTTCTTTTCTTTCCACTCATTTTGTCTCTTCCTTTTTTTTTCTTTCCACTTATTTTGCCTTTTCCTTTTTTTTTCTTTTGCAAGGCATCTTGTAATGGGAGATGGGGTGGATGAAATGATGAGTAAGCATGTGTTAGTTTTGGGATTTTAAAAAAAATATTAATAATAAAAATAATAAAAATAATATGGTGTCTACAGACTTAGTGGTTTCCTTGGGGCTCCGATGTAAAAGAGCATGGACTGAGTCTAATAGGCATGTATGAAACGCAGCCGTGGACCGCCTATCAAGGGGCACCGTGAGCGGAGACCCTGGGAGAGGCGCGGGGGATAACTCACCAGGGCTCGAGGTAACTGTGTTCCACCACAGCGAATGGCACCACCGAGGGAACGGGCTAGAGGAATAGAAAATGTGAAAATGTTTTAATAAAAAAAAGATAGCCCTCGGTGCAGTGAAGTATAAGACAACTGACTGGTCGCGCCTTCAGTATGATAGAGGCCAGCCCATTTGAGATATGTATATATATTTTTATTAAAATGGTTTTTAAATAAATTCTCAGTGGAGAATTTGAAAAGAGATTTTAAAAGGAAAATATTTATTTTATTATTATGTTGGATTTCCCTTGCTCTCCCTAACCCCGATGGAGATTCATTGAACCTCTGTCACTCACCTGTATCCAATGTGGATGGATGCAGATCCGCGTATGGGGTCAGCTAATAGATCAAAGGCTCACTAGGAGGTGTCGGTGGCTTAGGCTTAGTAGTTTCCGCTACGTAGGTATTTCTTTTAAATTAATCCACTAGTACATCTTTTAAAGTTAATTATTTCATTATATGATTTCTAATAAAACTTTAGTGTTGTTTTGTAGCAATGGTATCCATTCATGCCTTGCGGTGCCTCGAATGCGTAGCTACAAACACGTACTTCGAGGTAGCGCGACGGTTGCCACGTGGCCTTCCCAGGGCGGGTTGGGGCGTGACACTCTGCCTATTTTAGCAACTGTTGTTTTTGCCATATTTTAGCAACAGGTTTAGCCCTTAAGTTTAAAAAGTGAGATTTATAGGGTAAAATCTGAAATTAAGGACATTAATGGAATAATGTTTAAATAATTGTAGGAAAATTTCTGAGTTGGCAAAATTCTATTAATTGGTCCCATGAAAGATATAGCGGGATGGATGGACTTATGCAATAATTTCTCCATCTGAACAAACACTTAAGGATTTTGATCAAGATTGTTAATTTAAAGTAGTCGAAGGAGAACCTAGACAACCAAAATCAAAGAATATGGATAAAAGGGATGGATACAAGGGATCATATATCAAAGAGTTGATTGTCAAAATATGAAGAAATGAAATGCAATCGAAGTGTGGACATCATGGCCAGAAAGCAGAGCAAGAAGCAATTTTTTTATGATTGTTCTTTTGTTTCTAGTTATTTTGTTGTCCGTAATGAACAACCTGTTTTCCTCATCCTTGTTCTTACTGCTGAAATTAGAGGAGAGTTTGTTATTTGGACTATGTTTTAATTAATGCATTACGCCTTTTCTACCAAAAAAAAAACAAGAGTCCCCTTCAAAAGAGAGAGAGAGAGAGAGAGAGAGAGAGAAGAAGAAGAAGAAGAAGAAGAAGAAGAAGAAGAAGAAGAAATAATGTTTTAGATCAATCTAGAGATATTATGGAAAAAGATTTAGAGATGAGAAGCATCAAAAGAATGCTAAACATCCAATTACGAATTAAACCCTTAGGATAATGTGTAAATAAGAATTGAGAACTAAACCTTAAAAAATCGAATAATTTAGTTTTATACATTTTCGATTTTGCCAAATTTGGGACTAAGTTAGACGGATAGTCATGCATGCATTATACACGCTCATTTTTCGTGTATAAAGTGATAACTTTGATTTTATCAAGCCATTTGGCATTTTTTTTGCCACATTAGCTTGCTTAAAGGGAGTTTTAAAAAATAAAAACCTTTTTCGAAGATAGAGAAAATATTTTCTCTCTAGAAAACACTTACGTTTTGTTTTCCTTTCAAAATCTCCAAACTAGATCAATCCTAAGCTTACAAATCAACAATTTCTCTAGGTTTACTTTTAGCCTTTTGGAACAATTATTACCATCGTAATCGGTATGAAGGTTAGTGTTGTTTGTTTTACAAGTTTCAATTTCTGGGTTTTTAGCTTTTCTGCTTCGATTTTTCATTTTAAGGTTTAGAATTATCTAATTGAGGCGTTATCTCTATTTAGGGTTTAGAATATTTGCTTCGGTTTAGATCAAATTTGATAACATCTATGTTATTCGGGTTTACAGGTGAATTCTCTATTTCGTTGTCGATTCAACATTCTGCTTCAACTTCAAGGTGCTTTGGTGAACAAATTGAATAAACAGATACTTATGACTTTATCAATTAGTCGTTCTTCATATGTGCGTGTGTTCTTTGTATCTGGTGTGATATTATTGTTTCTGTTGTACTACAAATGCATATTTAAAACCATGTTATCAATTATTCATGTCTATGCTTGCTTCTTGTTTTATTTGTGCATATTTTAGGGGTGTCAAGGGTTTTGACATATGTATTATGGTTTTTTTGTTTCATTTGCAGAATAAGTTATGAGTTTAGACAAGTGAAGTTTCATATTTTAGGTAATTTTGTTGATGTGGGACACAACCTAAGTATATTGGTGGGGAAGTGGAACTTTTTGAATTGGACCCAAATACAATAAACTACTTTAAACTCATCGATATTTTTGAAAGAGAATGGAGTTGATAACATTAAAAAAAAAATCTATTACTTAAAGCCTGCAAAGTCATTGGGTGAAGGGTTAAGGCGATAAGTGATCATGCCTTAGCAATGCAACTTGTAGGATATATGGAGAAGGAAATTGTTGACAAATATGTAGACCCTGATGTTGATGGACCCTATGTAATGGTTGCAAATAGATTTTGATTTTGGTGGAGGGATTTAGATGACAATGAAGATCAAGATGGATAAGATGCTAGGCATGGCAATGATGATAATGGTGACAATGGGCATGATCAATGAGTAGACTCATAAGAATGTTGAGTAGAATAACGAGCAAAATGAGAAAGTTCAGCAAAACAATGAGTAGAATCAAGTGCTAGGCTAGGTAATGACCAAAATCATGAGAATGAAGATGTTAATGAGCACTACTTTATAGATGATCATAATGGGTAGCAGAGTGAAAATTGTGGAGCTAAAGTTGAGGTTAAGGTCCAAGAGGAAGCTAGATGTAAAGGCAAGAATTCAGAACCTACTGTAGATTCTGATTATTTGGTCTATGCACACTTTGTTGACATTGAATACATGAGTGGGAATGATGATCATGAGATAAGAAGAGTTAGGGCTGATTCTCAAAATATAAAATCTGGGATATAGAGTCGAAGGAAGAAGTCAACATTTAAAAGATTTAGCATAGCTATTGAGGCAACTGGGGTTGGGTTTGAGGAGAATCTAACTGAACAAAACTATGATCAACAAGCTCAAAGGAAGCCAGACCAACTTATGGATGATGGATGTCATATTGAATACTATGATATCATCAGATATTATAGTAACCATGCTTATACCACAAATATTATAAGATATATAATGAAATTAGATGTTATGAAATCAAAAACAATTTTAAATTTGAGCATATAAGCTTTACAATTTCATTGTTAAATAGTTTAACTTAATTGTTATAAAGACTAGTTAAATTGAAGGAATGAAAAGGAAAAATTAATTTGAGGGAAAATGAAGGAAAATAGTAAGGGAGATAAGAGATAGGAAAGTAAAGAGGGAATCATAATTAAATTCATTTTTTTTATTATTTATTTTCTTTATTTTTAATGCAATTCTAAAATTAAAGGATTTTTTTTTGTTGTTTAACCAATGATATCTCAAGAAATTTAACTCAAGATTAATTCTTTTTTAGTTGAAAATATTAAAGGTAAAATTCTCTCACAAATATGTTTTTGAGAGATCAAGCTTGTGTCCTCATGCACAATTGAAGGACTTTTTAATAATAAAAAACCCTTTCAAAATCTTATGTGCATTGCCTATGAACCCTAGTACCCCTTGGAAACAAAATTAACTTATATTTCTCTTAGGTAACAAAATTAATTTATTTTGAGATGCGGTGAAAAAAAAGTTAATTCTTTTTATATGTTTAATCAAATAATAAAATTAACCATTAAAACCACACTTGTAATTTTAGTTTTTCTTTAATTGAACATCATGAATATGATATGGCGTGTTATCATTGGTTCTTCATATAGTTATAACTAGAGGTGACAAAATGAATCCGAACCCAAAAATCCATCCAAGCCCGCCTGAGCCCAAATCCAATCAAACTCGATTTGACCAAAAAAGTCAATAGTCCGAACTCGCCAGAGCTCAAACTCGAAAGTACCCGAAGTCAAAAATACCCAAACCCGACAAGACCCGAGCCCAAGCCGGACGTGAACTCAAACCCGGGCCCGTCCTAACCCGAACTTCAATTTAATACTAGAAAAATGTAATCTTATAATATTTTAATTATTTTCCATAGAATCAAAATTTTAAATATAATAATCATTTTTTTTGTTAACAACAATGTTCTCTTTTTTTTTCCTATCTTAATATGATGAATCCAAAATGAAATTCTTCAAATTTATATTTTTAAATTCCAAATGTTGAACTTAATTAAATTTAGTTTATTAATATTAAATTTTTACTTTTAGATTTAATAAAAGCAACATAGTTTAAATGATTTCTTCATCAATTAAATTTTAATAGTTCAAAATTGATTATTTCAATAATTGATCATTCACTTAATTTTATATTTATTTATTAATTTAGTGAGAATAGAATGAAATAATAATTACTAGAACTATTAAGTTAAAACCAAATAAAGGTGCAAATGCAATTAATCTCATTACATGAGTCATTACTCTTTTTTTTAAACATATATATACACTAAAAGAGAACCTCTATCGATGTTTCGGATTACAAAAATAAAAGTAATGTAATATATGAAATTAAACTAATTTATTTTTTTAACTGTACATAAAATAGCAATTGTAAAAGTAAACTTATTTCGTTTCGAGTTACAAAAATAAGGGTAATATAATAGATGAAATTATACTTTTTTCACTGTACATTGAATATAATAGCAATTATAAGAGAAAAACTCTCAAAAATAAAAATGGTGGTTTTGTGGAGGGTGAGAGTAAAAATTTACAAAAACATTGATTGAAGGAGAATGACTATCAACTTTTTAGTTACCAAGAAAATGAAACAATCATCAGCTTTTTAGTCACCAGAAAAATAAAAGGTCATACCTCACAAAACATTTAACATACTTAAATAATCAAAATTTTTCCTCAAAAATATTTTCTGATTAAATATAATTAATTTTTACTCCATATTTTATTCTACTTGATACTCTTTATGATTACCATAAAATATTACTTTCTTTAATAGTATAGATACGAAAATAGACTATATTATATAAGAAATTTAAATGTATTTATATGATAAATTAAATAACATTTGAGGTAACAAATTTAAATATAATCATAAAACCAAAAAATTTTTGAAAAGAAAACTTATAAAAAATGAAAAATCATAGTTTTTTTTAGGAAATGAAAAATCATTGATTAAATGTATTTATAATAAATAACTTACAAAAAATATTTAATACACTTAAAAATACAAAAATTATTTTTAAAATAATTATAATTATTTCTCTCTCTCTTCTCTTGTCTACATGACACTCTCTATAGCCTTCATAAGGCTTTCCTTTAATATAATGGTATAGATAATACATATATGAGAAAGAAAATATCAAATCAAAGAGATCATTCAACACAACACTGTGAATCATGATTCACGAACTGTCACAAATCTCAACAAAGATTTTGATCTTGTTACATTCTCTACAAATATAAAATGAACACATATTAATTTAAATTATAATTTTATAAACTTATTCATTATAAAATATCAAAGAATTAAATGATAAATTACTATAGTTTACTTAGAAACTAAAAGATCCCCGCCATAAAAAAACTAACAATACCTTTGTTTAATGCTCTTAATTTTTCTTTGAAAACTATGTTCATTCTTTTAATAAATAATAACTAAATAACTATAATAACTTTCCAATTTCCTTTTATTAATATTTAGACTCATATTATCATTGGGTAAATGGTGATAAATAGTTTTTACAAATTATCTAAAACTAGCACTTAAACTACCAAAAAACTATATTCTCTGCAAATATAAAATGAACACATATTAATTTAAATTATAATTTTATAAATTTATTCATTATAAAATATCAAAGAATAAAATGATAAATTACCATAGTTTACTTAGAAACTAAAAGATCCCCGGCCATAAGAAAACTAACAATACCTTTGTTTAATGCTCTTAATTTTTCTCTGAAAACTATGTTCATTCTTTTAATAAATAATAACTAAATAACTATAATAACTTTCCAATTTCCTTTTATTAATATTTAGACTCATATTATCATTGAGTAAATGGTGATAAATAGTTTTTACAAATTATCTAAAACTAACACTTAAACAACCAAAAAACTATATGCAGTAAAATAAAATTTAATTTATAAAATAAAGAATAATAATTTTTAATTAAAAAAGTCGAAACCCGAGCTCAAACCGACTTAAACCCCAATCTGACTAAATCCGAACCCAACTCAATCCGAACTGAAAAAATACGTTAATCCAAAAGAGTTCAAACCCGAAACAATCCAAATTTGAAAAGATCCGAATCTGAAATAGCTGAACACACGAAATTATCCGAAATGACCGAGCCCAAGTTTGACCAAACCGGCCCGTTTGCCATGTAACTTATAACCGTATTCCGTAATCAGCCACACCCGTCCGCCGTATCCTGGTAAGGCAAACAAACCAAGGAAAATCTCATCCGCAAGTCACAAGCCCAGGCTTCAACTAACATCACTCGTCTCCCTCCTCTGAATCCACTTGGATGAACGCAACGACTATCTACAACTCCAACGCAGCTGCCGCTGCCGCCGCCACACCAACTCATCCATCATCACTCTTCCCACAAATCGCTAGATGCAAAACCATGAGAGACATCCAACAAGTCCACGCCGTCTTCCTCAAAGGTGGCCAAATCCACGACCCTTTAGCCGCCGCCGAGATCCTCAAGTTCTGCTCTCTTTCTCCCCACCGTGACCTCGACTATGCCCGCAAGGTTTTTCGCCAAATGCGGGAACCTAACTGCTTCTCTTGGAATACACTCATCCGAGCTCTATCAGAATCTGATGAAAACAATGAAAAAGATGATCCTTTGGAAGCATTATTTCTATTTCATCAAATGGTCTCTAGCGGCACCGTTTTGCCTAATAGATTTACATTTCCTTCAGTTTTAAAGGCCTGCGCTGGAACTGGGCAGCTTCTAGAAGGGGAACAGGTTCATGGTTTAGCTGTGAAATTTGGGTTTGAAAAAGATGAATTTGTTGCTAGCAATCTCGTAAGAATGTATGTTATGTGTGGGGCCATGGAAAAAGCTCATTTTTTACTTAGAAAAATGGCGGTGGAATTTGAAAATGGTGACAAATTAGTCGAGGATAAGAGGAGAATAGAAGGAAATATAGTTCTATCCAATGTGATGATTGATGGGTATGTAAGAGTTGGCGATTTAAGGGCTGCTAGGGAATTGTTTGAAAAAATGTCTAAAAGAAGTGTGATTTCATGGAATGTGATGATTTCTGGATACGCGCAAAATGAGTATTTTAAGGAAGCGATCGAGATGTTTCGTTTGATGCAAATGGGGGATGTGAGGCCAAATTATGTGACTCTGGTGAGTGTACTTCCTGCCATTTCAAGATTTGGGTCACTTGAGTTAGGGAAGTGGGTGCATTTATATGCTGAGAAGAATAAGATGGAGATTGATAATGTGCTTGGCTCTGCTTTGATTGATATGTATTCCAAGTGCGGGAGTATTGACAAGGCGGTTCAGGTCTTCGAGAGAATAAATAAACCAAATACAATTACTTGGAGTGCGATAATTGGCGGTCTTGCAATGCATGGTAGAGTAAATGATGCTCTTGATTATTTTGCAAGGATGGAACGTCATGGGGTTACTCCAAGTGATGTTGTGTACATTGGTACTTTGAGTGCTTGTGGCCATGCAGGGTTAGTTGAAGAGGGGCGTTTATTTTTCAATCACATGATTAATGTGGTTGGCTTTGAACCTAGGCTTGAACATTATTGTTGTATGGCTGATTTATTAGGCCGTGCTGGGCTATTGAGAGAGGCAGAAGAGTTTATTTTGAACATGCCGATAAAGCCAGATGATGTGATATGGAAGGCCTTGTTAGGTGCTTGTAAGATGCATGGAAATATTGAGATGGGTGACCGTGTAGCTGCGATTTTGATGAACGTCGCCCCTCGTGATAGTGGAGCTTATGTGGCATTGTCAAATATGTATGCTTCTTCCAGAGATTGGGAGTCAGTTGCAAGGGTGAGGTTAAAGATGAAGGAGATGGATATAAGGAAAGACCCTGGATGCAGTTGGATTGAACTAGATGGAGTTGTTCATGAGTTTCTTGTGGAAGATTATTACCACCCTAGAGCCAAAGAGATTCATTTGATGTTGCAAGAAATTGCCGAGCAAATGAGGTTGATAGGATATAAGCCAGATACCTCACAAGTTTTGCTTAATATCGATGAGGAAGAAAAAGAAAGCACATTGTACTATCATAGTGAAAGGATTGCAATTGCATTCGGCTTGATCAGCACAAGTCCAGGAACGGCACTTCGGATAGTCAAGAACCTCCGTGTATGTGAAGATTGCCACTCTTCAATAAAACTAATTTCAAAGATTTATAATCGTAAAATAATTGTTAGGGATCGGAAGCGCTTTCACCATTTTGAGGATGGTTCATGTTCTTGCAGAGACTACTGGTAACTTCTAACCCCCACTTCTTCCTAATTTACTTGAAAAGATCAACAAAATGTACTAAACTTTTTCAATTTTATAAACAATTATGTCTTTGTTTTTTCAATTTGGCAAAATCAGACAATTTTTCTTTAAAGAAAGGGGGGAAAAAAAGGAAACTAATTAAAGTCACTTTCTATAAGACATACATACAAAAATGAAAAGATCATATATTGCATCATGGAAATTTGATGGCATGAATAAATCAATACTGCATAATTTTCATTTTAATATTTATAGTAATAAATAAATAAATATAAAATTATAAAGGCCCCGGATAGGCCCTGTCTGGCCCATACGAGCACATCGTGTGCTAGCTGAATAGATCTATAACATGGCCCATACGCTGAACCGCATTTTTCACACAAACGGGGCCTGTATCTATGATGGAAACAATATTTTTTTAGGTAGTGTTTATAACATTTTGTATCTATGATAGAAACAATATTCTTTTAGGAAGTCTTCATAACATTTTGTATCTATGATAGAAACAATACTTTTTTAGGAAGGGTTTATAACATTTTGTATCTATGATAGAAACAATATTCTTTTAGGAAGTTTTTATAACAGAGTAATCCAATAACAACCTCTTTCTCCATCTTTATGAGTTCATAACTGAGGCTTTTTTCAATTCAATTGCTACACTTTGATGATTGAGGTGTTAGAGAGTAGAGACTGCAACATTTATTGGACTATTTTAGGGCAATTGCTCAACAACTATTTCTTCCTAATTACTGGTCATTTCTCCCGTTTCCTCTTTGGATTAAAATGTTGACATTAGGACAGAACGCTAATGGTGAAATTAGGCTTGGTCAAGGACCAGACTACCCATTCAAACCCGAAGGTTCTCCTAAAAATAAGAGAGTTTAGACAAAAAAATTAGACCTGTTTTTTGAGCCTTAGACAAAGAAAAAAGACCATTTAAAAATATGGGTTAGGCCTTGATTTTGATGTTTAAGCCCAGTCCCAATCAAAGTTATATAACAGTAAAATGAATAAATTTATTATTTATAATGATTTTTTAAATAATTTATTTGTAAACTTTAATTTAAATCTAGTAAAATTTAATTTTTTTTATTAGCTCATTAAGAGTTAATATGCTATTAAATTATTTGTGTTTTATTTTTTTTTTTTGAAAACATTTGTGTTCTAAAGTTTAAACTTTATTTTTTGGATAAATTTTAATAATTATTTTATTTAAAATATTAATATGAACGAGTCTATGTGAGCCTTAGCAATGTGTTTGACAATATGGATGGATCCTGTACAAAAGTATAGATCCGAATAATTAGGTCAGATCGGGTTTAATATGCAAGTGACAGGTTGTTAATGTGTTTTGGCCCAACCAGAACTGGCCCATTAGCAAGTCTATGTAAAATAGAATAAGGTTCTGAAGCTCGCCACTTCAAGTTATAACAAACGGTCAAGTTCAAGTTGAGTTGCTTTAGGTTTGGTTTATTCGGATTTGGACATTTTTAGGTTTGGATTTGGGATGGGATCAGATTTAAATCGGACTCGGGTTCCAACCTTATCGGTTTCAGACCATTTTAGGTTCAAGTTTCTTCGATTTGTTTATACCGTTGACTTTTTTGTCATTCAGTTGGATTTGAGTTTTGGACTCAAACGGGTTTTGAGTTTGGGTTTGTTTTATTACCTCTAGTTATAATTAGGCTTGCCATAACATCTAAGTATTTCTTGTTATTAATTTTAACTACATTTTCTCATGGCATGATGGCAGTAACAATTTTTTAAAATTAATAAGATGGGAACCAGAAGCTAATCGGAATTATTTTGAAACAAACCAAAACCAAATTTGACATTTTAAGGTTCCAGTTCCTATTCCAAGTTTCTAGGACCTGGAATCGCCTATTTAGAATCCAAACCGAATTGCAGACACTACTAGTGTTGAGACAGCAACATCTTCGGTGCTCATGTTTAGCAAATGAACAAGTGATATGAAAGAAGTAATGATCAATGACTCAGAAGACCAAAATAAAGAATTACTTTCTGGTAGAGGTCTTTCACTCTAACATGACCAAAAACCTCTAAAATAAAACCACTATCTGGTAGAGGTCTTTCACTCTAACATGACCAAAAACCTCTAAAATAAAACCACTATCTACCTCTAATTATTGAGAATATTGCCTACAATGCTTAAGCAACAGACTTTTGGGTATTCTTGGACAAGCTCATTGGCCATGAATAATGCCCATTAATATGTCTCCATCATGCTGAACAGAGGTCCATGCAAAAGAGAAAATTCCATTCCAAAGTGTCAATACATGCATATGATTGCTGGAGTAAACTTGTTTATTCTTGTTTCAGTCGCTCCATGTCTCAGACTCTCTGAAAAGTACTAAAGGTGTTTGTCAAAAGAAAAGGTGGTACTATTTCTTATATAACCTGTGCGAAGCATTGGAGAAATTTTTATCAAAATAAACACATAAATACTAAATAGTACAATGTATGGTCATGAAAGCAGGGAAATGATTGCGGAAGCAACCTTTGTTTGTTCAGTTGCGGCCACCGAATTCTACATGGATTATATATACGTATGTATAAATAGTTTTTGGGTTTGAATAGTACAATTGATCTTCTTGTGTTAATCTCGAATATACTATCAACTTATCTTAAATACAACACATACACATCGAGTAATTATTTTTTTCATATTCTAGAATGAATACTACTTCTTCCGTCCCTAAACGTTTGTTCTTCTTTAACTTTCATAAAATTTAAAAAAAAATTATCGAATTAAGTAGAATTATTTTGTTATCCTTAATGTTTAAGAGTGTTTTTAAGATTTTATGTAATGATGTGGTATTAATAAAAGAAAAAAAAGGTAAAATTGAGAATTGAAATTTGTTGATTATTTATTTATGATAAAAATAAAAAAAATTAAATTTTTTTTTAAAAAAAAGATGAACAAACTAAAGGGGACGGAGAGTATTTAGAACGTTTGATCTCTCATACTTCAAGTCAAGGAAAAGATGCAATGTGTCAAATGGATGATGATTCTAAGGTACTTTGGGAACCACCTGATGAATTGGAGCGTCTTTAGTGTCGATTCACATTTCCCAGAGGATTTAAAAGTTTTTAGTTTTTCTTAATTCTTTTTGTTGAGAGAAAAAAAACAGCATTGTATATACAACACACAGTGTTGTATATTTGTATACACCTTTTTCTCTGTGCCATTTAAATTGTTAGTCAAAGACTATCACTGTCATTCGGTTGAAATTACAAGACAGAGACAAAGGTCAAAGATTATGAAGAAAAGAAGGATGATGAAAATCATGGATGATTAAAAAGCAAATCAATGATTTCTTAAGGATGGCGTGAAATGGAACAGTGAGATGCCGGCAAATGTTTACTCTTCAATTCAAGTCTCCAATCACCGCTTCCAAGCAGTATTTTTTGGCATGAAAACACTCCAAAGAGGCTTTTGATTTTTATTTTTGCTGGGAGCTGGGCCTGGGAGGTAGATTTTATTCCTGGGTGACATAATTGGAAGGTCCCCATTGAATGAAAGCGCCCTCAATTATTTCTATAACGTTTGAAACGAAATGATTTGTTTTTCATTTCCATTTGTTCCTGCACAGGAAAATTTTTGTGAAAAACCCACCAAAAGTGGTGTTTTTAGTTTTAAAAACCTCTCACTTTTATTGGCTAAAACAAAGCTGTATGACATTTAGACATCTTATTGGCAGTTTTTCTATATCACTCTCAATTCTGGAAACTTTTCTTCTGTCTTTTCTTTTTTCTTCTTCCATGTATTTGTTTAAGCTTCATTATTAACAGAGTGATAAAGATCATCATTACTTAGATTTGTTAAATATGATCTTCTTTTTCCTGTAAGGTCTCCCACTGGATTGATTGGGACGTGGAGCTCACTGTACAAATATTAAATTCCTTCTTTACGACTTTACCCCTTTTTCCCAGGGCTAATCTGTAGACATAGATTCACCTTTTCCCTCCTTCCTTAGCTTTGCTTTTGAACTGTGACCCCTCAAAACATTATAGGCCCACCAAAATCCGTAAACTACTTTCCACTTGCATCAAGAGCATTGCACTCTCGACATTTTACCTCTTTTCCATCATTGAATCAGCTATCAGCTATGCTGCTCTTATTAGTTTCAAACATTGTAGGTTGGTGATGAAATGAGAAACAGATAAACACTGGAACCTGCCCTTGAAAAGCGGTGCTACATCTGGAAAGGACAAGACTTGTTGGCCTCCAGCGTCCTGCATAGAAAACCTTCCCTTCTTTCTCAAACAGTGCAAAGGTGAAGAGTAAAAAGAAATATTTGGACAAATTCCCAAATTCCAAAGGTGAGCGTGCAAAGAGAATTTACTAATAAAATGCATTTTTCATAAAGCTAACTCATGTAATTTACAAAGGTACTGTTACTAAAAACAAGAATAGGGTTAATTGGAAGTGATTTTAATTTTACAGTCTCCCTAATGACCCTCCTTTGTATTACTATTAATCTTGAATGAACAGTCCACTTGCTTTAGGTGCAAGACAACACATTTTGGCTTACTTGGAGAATAGATCGAACAATCCATCTATTTGGATTTATATCAAAACAAATGTAAATTGTTAAAGTTTTTTTTTCTCTCAATTTAAGTGTATCTTCTTAGTTATAACATTAATATTATTATCAATAGAGGTTGAATAAAATGATAAAAAGTATGGATCAATAGTCTAAGGTATCGGATTTGAACTTCTACAAGTTTTTTTAATAGACAATTTATAAATCTAAAATATTTCATAAAACTAAAGTTCATAAAGCGACTTGCATTGACCTTTGATAATATTTTTTTTTGGCTCTTAAACTAAGTGGTATTTACATCTAATATTCACGACAAGATTACGGTTTCAAATAAAACCCCTGCCCGTCTAGGTACCAGCCCTACAACCTTTGGCCATCAGGCCAAAGGGGGGCCGGTTAGTATTTTCATTTTTGTATGAAACAATCATTCATTAACATTTTGATGGTACAAAGTTTTTGGAAGAGGATTAGAGGAAGATGATCTGTTGACAAACATTTTGAATTTTTTCATAGAGCTGGATGGTTGAATCGTGGCCGTAGAGTTATAAGACAAAGAGCTTACTCATAGTCAACACTCTGTCAGCTTTCCCAAAAAGAAAACCTCTCCCTTATTGAAACTCCACAAAACAACATTAAACTTTGCACCTTCTTTTTTCCTTTCTTCTGTTTCTCTCTCTGTCTCTGGTACTTTCATGGAGGTGTTCAAACTTTACTCTTTCTACATTCTCTGCTCGTTTCTGTTGACCAAAGGCCTATCTGCAACACTCACTGAGTCATTGTCTTCTTCCTCTTCTTCACCGGATGTTGAGCTTCTCTTGGGAAAGATTAAAGCTTCATTGCAAGGTAACACTGAGAACTTACTGTTATCTTCATGGAACTCCTCTGTTCCTCTTTGCCAATGGAGAGGACTCAAATGGGTCTTCTCCAATGGGACTCCTCTTTCTTGCAATGACCTTTCTTCGCCACAATGGACTAACCTCTCTCTTTCCAAGGACCCATCTTTACACCTTCTTTCCCTTCAGCTCCCATCTGCTAACCTTACTGGTTCACTCCCAAGAGAGCTTGGTGAGTTTTCTATGCTTCAAAGCCTTTATCTTAACATTAACTCACTTAGTGGGACTATCCCTCTCGAACTTGGTTACAGCTCTTCATTATCTGATATTAATTTGAGTGACAACTTACTCACTGGGGTTCTAGCTCCCTCCGTCTGGAACCTGTGTGATAGACTTGTTTCTCTCAGGCTTCATGGTAATTCACTGTCCGGGTCTCTTCCTGAACCTGCATTACCAAGTTCTATTTGTAAAAATTTGCAGTCCCTTGATTTGGGTGACAACAAGTTTTCCGGAAATTTCCCCGAGTTTATAACTCGGTTTCAGGCTCTTAAAGAGCTTGATCTTTCAGGTAATATGCTTTCAGGGTTGATTCCAGAGAGTTTAGCTACGTTAAACCTTGAAAAATTGAACCTTTCCCACAATAACTTCACTGGAGTGTTGCCTGTTTTTGGTGAACGAAAGTTTGGTGCAGAGGTTTTTGAAGGGAACAATCCAGGGCTCTGTGGATTGCCTCTAAGTAGTTGCAGTGGAGGGTCTCAATTGAGTCCAGGTGCAATCGCTGGCATTGTGATTGGTCTGATGACTGGAGTGGTAGTCTTGGCTTCATTGTTTATTGGCTATGTGCAGAACAAGAAGAGGAGGACTAGGGGAGATAGTGAAGAGGAAGTGGAGGAGGGAGAAGAAGATGAAAACAGTGTTGGTGTTGGGGGAGGTGGTGGTGAGAGCAAGCTGATTTTATTCCAAGGTGGCGAGCACTTGACATTGGATGATGTTCTGAATGCAACTGGTCAAGTCATGGAAAAGACAAATTATGGAACTGTCTATAAGGCAAAGCTTGCTGATGGAGGAAATATTGCATTGAGGTTACTCAGGGAAGGTAGTTGCAAGGATAGGAGCTCATGTCTGCCAGTCATAAAGCAGCTGGGGAAGGTTAGGCATGAAAATTTGGTTCCACTCAGAGCTTTCTATCAGGGCAAGAGAGGGGAGAAGCTTCTCATTTATGACTATCTTCCAAATAGAAGCCTACATGACTATTTACATGGTATGCTTATTTTACATTCTCTTTTTGACCCCTTCTGAATTTTGATTATCTTCTTCTATCATCATATAGAGCTGGGATAATTGGAGCCACTTTTATTGTGATTGATACTAAACTTTACCCGTTGCAGGACTATTTGATTTGATTAATACTATCATTTCAGACCTTACTATCATTGGAGTCAAATAATAATAATTTGAAAGAGACTCAGAAGAAAAAGCAAATGAATCCAATTTTGACTACTTTGATGTGTTAATGGATACAATTTTAAAAGTGCTATTTCTAGAAGATGTATGCCTCGCTAGAGAACATGAATCTGGAATAGAAGAAATTTGTTTGCTATGCAAATTATGAAGAGGAATGTACACATCATAAAAATATCAAAAACTAGAAATATCCATGTTTTTAAGAGCATAACTGCATGAGTTATTTATTTAAAATTTACTTTACCATCGAAGTATCTTAAAAATAGACTTAATAGAGATGTAACAGATCATGAATATTATGCTTTCTAGAGTTCTATAGCACAAATGTAGATTTAAGTTCAAACCAAATTCTTCATTTCAAATTCAAGTTCCCCAATGCAACCCTAATTAAATGAGTAATAATATTTGAGTTGTAGGCAAGCTTAGATAGAGAAATACCTTGATGGAGTAAAAGCAGACAAAGTATTAAAGTTTGCCTATATCGCTCTTAAACAAACTGACCCAAACATTTTTTTGGGGGGTTGCAAACTCTGCTGCATTAGTAGTATTATTCACACTCAGTATTTTTCCAAAAAGATTTTATGTTCATTATTTTTTTAACTTTTATCATTTGAACATTGAAACTGAATGACAATGTGTAATTTTCAGTCACAAGTTCAAGATTGGTAAATTATTTGATTTCTTTGGATCTTTATTGTATGTGGTTTTATGGTCACTGGGTATGAATTCATCCAACACTTATGTTATGTTGTCTGATTAAATGCAGAATCAAGAGCAGGAAAGCCAGTGCTGAACTGGGCTCGACGACACAAAATTGCATTGGGAATAGCCAGGGGACTAGCCTATCTTCATACAGGTTTGGAGGTACCAATCACCCATGGAAACATTAGATCGAAAAATGTCCTCGTGGATGACTTTTTTGTGGCCAGGCTTACTGAATTTGGACTCGACAAGCTAATGATCCCAGCTGTGGCTGATGAAATGGTCGCCCTTGCAAAGACAGATGGTTACAAGGCACCAGAACTTCAAAGGATGAAGAAATGCAACTCCAGGACAGATGTGTATGCGTTTGGGATATTATTATTGGAGATTTTGATAGGCAAGAAGCCTGGGAAAAGTGGAAGGGGCAATGATGCTGTGGATTTGCCTTCAATGGTGAAAGTAGCAGTATTGGAAGAGACAACAATGGAGGTCTTTGATGTAGAAGTGTTGAAGGGTATAAGAAGCCCGATGGAAGATGGATTAGTTCAAGCATTAAAGCTTGCAATGGGGTGTTGTGCTCCTGTGGCTTCAGTAAGACCCACCATGGACGAAGTTGTTAAGCAGTTGGAAGAGAATAGACCAAGGAACAGATCCGCTCTGTATAGCCCGACAGAGACAAGGAGTGAAGTTGGTACCCCTTTCTGAGCTTTCTTTTTGAGTTTTCATCAAATTAGGACATCTTTCATTTGCCTTAATTACTGCTACGATCTGCTTGTCAAGTAGGAAGTTAGTTTTAGTAAATGGTCAGTGTTTCTTCAGAGAGGTTATATTTTTCTTGGGTGGAAATTTAATTCTTAGGGTCTATATGTAATTCGTGGCCACTGATTCCTTAAGGACTTTAGTGTGGATTCTGAATTAGAAATCTGAAACATGCTGGACAGTGAGTGTCATGTAGTTACAAACAGTAGCAACATGAAAAACAACAGCTCGGCGAGGAAAGGAAGTTGTTTACGCCGTTGCTTGTTAGCACCATGAAGGTATGTAGTATTCGGGAGCTGGGGGTTTTTTAAATGATGAATTCGGATTAAGTAATGACTTGTTTATACCTCATTGGAGTCAAATTGTATCAAAGCATCAGTCAAATTGTATCAAAGCATCTAGAAATGGGCACAGATGGCAAAGTTAATCCAAACTTGAAAATCTGTCTTAAGGAGCCTGCTGATTTTGGGTCGGGCTGGCTTCGGATCGGGTTTTGCCTAATGAAAAATAGAAAATAGACTAGTCCAGGTCCGGTCTGGTTCAACTATTCGGGCTTGGACTTGATCATATGAACAAGACTTGTATAAATCTTTATTTACTTGTCCAAGGTCCGCATAAAAAGTTTATTGAATTTTTTATTTGAAATAAAAATTAAAAAAGTAAGAATTATATGTAGCATTAGTTTCTTAAAAAATATATATAAACTTTAGAATTATTTAGAATCATATTTTTTATTAAAAATATTTCTAACATGTAATATTTAAAATAATAATCTTTCATACATATAATATTTTTGAAAGTAAAATACAAAACTATATTATAAGAAAATATGGGTTGGACCAACACATATTGGGTTAAGTGGAAGGAGCTTAATGCATGTTAAGTAAATTTTCGGATTCGAGTCTTATGAATGAAGAAAATATGTGTCACGCCCCAACCCGCCCCGGGTCCGCCACGTGGCAACCGTCGCGCTGCCTCGAAGTACGTGCTGGCCAGTCACGCACCTGAGGCACCGTAAGGCATAAATGGGCATCATCGCTGTCAAATAAAACTAAAACTTTAGTTAGAAAATATTTAATAAAATAATTAACTTTAAAAGTAATGCCAGTGGACTAATTGAGAGAATACCTACACAGCGGAAACTTTTATGCCTAAGCCACCGACGCCTCCTAGTGAGCCTCATTTCTTTAGCTGACTCCGATTTTGCGAATCTGCATCCATCCATATTGGATACAGGTGAGTGGCAGAGGTTCTAAGAATCTCCATCTGGGTTAGAACAGATAAGGGAAATCCAAAAATAAAATAATATAAATAATAATAAAACAAATATTCATCTTTTAAAATTCTTTTCTGGTCCTTCTGATTAAGAATCCTCTTTTAAAGTATCTTAAATCAATAAATAAATGTATATACACATATAATGGGCTGGCATCTGAAATTGTCTCAATAAGGTATATCCGTGCGCTGGGGTATCCACTGGACCGTCAAGGGTTACTTTATACTTTTAAAACATTTTTACTTTACTCTCTAACCCACTTCCTTGACGTTTGCCTTGCTGTGGTGGAACACAGCACTCTGGAGTCCTGGCGAGTTTCCCTACGTGCCTCTCGCAATCAGGCCCGACTCACCGTGCCCCTCGATAGGCAGTCCACGACTGAGTAATCACGCATGCTCACAAACTCGGTCCACACTCCCACATATTGGAGCCCCGAGTAAAATGTTCAATCTTTCATCTCTCAGGGGTATCGTTCCCCATACAATAATCAATAATAATATCAATCTCTCAGGGGTATCGTTCCCCATACAATAATTAATAATATTTCACATATATATATGTATATATATATTTACACATAAAACATTGAAATTTAAAATATATAATCACACACACATAGGTCTTATACGCCTTTTTAAAACATCCCACTCACTGTGTGGGTATATCACAAATAAATGTGTGTGTATGGATTTCCCATATCCCAAAACCGTTTTGAAAACATTTATGTTTTAAAATCATTTTCTAAATTCCCCTTTCCCAGTGGCTAAACAGAGAAATCTAGGCCACTCACAGTATTGGGAGATTCGTATACTCCCAAGCGCTCCATGTAGCTTTAACCTCCGGTGCATCACCGCATTCGATTATCCGGAGCCCTAATACATGCAAATATACGTTAGCATCCATAATTACATCTATGAATGCACCTATGAGGCTCTAAAATGACCTACGACTGGGCTTGAAAGTGATTCGGGGCTAGGAAAAGTATCCAGGAGGTTCCGGGATAAAAATTGGACATTTGGTGAAAAATTACGAAAATACCCCTGGGGGTCCATGGCCACTCGGGCTGGGCCCGACACTTAGAAAAGTGTCCGGTAATTTGATTATTTAGGACATTCAACCAACAATTAAATCATAAATCAAAACCTATTTAAGGTCTCCAAGGTCCAAGAACCAAATTGGACAAGTCCGGAAGTTAATTGAAGCTAATTGAAGTTTAGGGCTGTAAAATTACCAAAATGCCCCTAAGCTACAGTACCCAATCTTGCTGGTGGCTCACTCCCGGGCGGGAGTGAGCCAAAATGGGATGAAATCCCAGAATTTGGCAGCTTCGGCGCAGGACTTGCCAGGTCCGGCGCCGGACCTGCTTCCAACAGATGGCCGTGATCGGCCAAGCATCAAATCGAGCTCCGTTTGAGTTCGATTCACAACCAATCCGCACCAAAATTGAAATACAGCAAGTTAAACACATGATCTAAAGATTCACAGCTTCAAGAACGGAATCAATCCATTAAACATGCTCGAATTTTGAATCAAAACACTATAGGTTGACTTGTCTCGGGCAAAACAGAAATCTCAACTTCAATCATCAAATTCTCTTAGTACAGACCATGAAATCAAGCATATAAACTATCAAATTAAAGCTTGATGAGTCTAGAACAACATACCAAATTCCCAGCCACAACCCACGGTTGAATCAAAAGATATGAGCTGATGAACAATCTGTCGCCAAAATTCCAAAATTCTAGATTTGGTGATTTTCTTAGAAACTTTGGTGTTTTGATCTTCAAGGAGGCAAAAGAAGTTGATATTGATGATTGATGAAGTGTTTGAAAGGAGATTGAAGGTTTGATTTCAAAGGATCTAAGAGGGAGAGCTCAGAGAATTGAAGAAGATGAAGAAGAAGTGAAAATGGGGTCTCGGGCAGCCGAGACCCCGTATATAATTAACGGGTCTGGCACCGGACCCGAACATGTCCGGCGCCGGAGTCAACTTTTTCTGAGTTGACTCCTGTCAACTCGGCCCAATTGCTCTCGAACTCGTTTTCAAGTGGGGCCCACATCCCCGGACTTCAATTTTAGGGTTTTTAAGCTTGAAATTAAGCTAGATGAAGTTTAAAACATCCATGGGAAGTCAAATTTGGTATATTGATTAGACAACAATACATAAATACTCAACTTGACACGTGCGGACTAGGTCTGGGCGTGTCAATATGTTTGAGAGAGCTTTCCCCCATTCGGGGTTTGACGTGGCTCAAACACAGAATTAGTCATAAACCGTTAAACGGATATAGATACCTGTAGTTATACCAAAAAATGAAAAATATGAGTTGGACTCGGACTTCAAAGTCTAAGACCAAAGCTTGATCCATTTAGAAAATGGCCTTCCTTTCTCCATGGTCTGAAGTTCAAACATTCTTTTGTTGTTCAAACCCTCATATTTTTGGAACGGATCTTCGGATTTAGATGGGCATTTCGGTCATTGAGCAGTTCTAAATGTGAAAGTTTAGAGATAATTTTCTTTTATTTAAAAAAAAATTCTTAGAGCTGAGTTGGAAAGTCCCGAACATGGAGAATCTCAAGTCCATTCCTAATTGGTTTGAATCTTAGGTTGATTCGAATCAAAATCTATAATAACTCGTACCTAATACATTAGAAATTAAAATTAACAACTTTATGACTAAATAATTAGGATGATTATTTCTTAGAGTATTTCGACTTAACAAATCTTACATACATTTAAAGTAGATGTATAATCTGACTTTACAGAGTTTCTCAGTGTAATTTTGGAATCTTTTTTAATATTTTTAATTAAATAATTATAAAAGAAGTTATTTTTTATAATTAATACATTGTTATTATAGTTATTTATTAGAGATCAATCAATAAAATAAGGTTATTAATGTCATAGGCTTTTTATTTTTACCAAAAAGATTTTAATTAAGGATAATAATAAATTAATAAATGTTACTGAAAAAGAAAAGATAACATTGAAGCAAAAAAGAAAAATAGTATTTATGTTTTCTATAGATTAATGGTGATTGAGTTTTTAATTAAATACTAATTATTCTAACTATTTATTAAAGATGTACAAAAGACTAAAACATTAACAAACAAAATGAAACCTAATAGAACGTAGTTTTTTTGCAATCAGCTTTTATAATTGACTCTTTATTGTCTTTTTTTCCTTTTCTTTTCTATATATATTAGAGATCAAACGGTTCTTTATTCTTGGATTTAAAATAATTGAAAGTAGGATTGCAAAAGTTTTGGAAAAAAAGAAAAGTAATTGATCTCTCTTTTCCTTTTTTATCTTTTGTCTAACAATGTGCAAATGAAGCAAAGGAAGCGGGTAGGTAAGGGTTCCTTTTGTTTTGTTGGGTTCTTCATCAATTTCCCTGTCAAATTTTATACAATTGTTTAATTTGTTAATTTGTTAATTTACTTTTTTCTTTATTAGGGATAATGGAGTGGGCAAAGAAAGCAGGTAGACGAGAGTTCTTTCTGTTTTTGTTGGGTTTTTTCAATTTCTTGTGAAATTTTATAAATACAATTGGTGGGTTTTTTTTATTAGGGATAATGGAGTTGCATTATGCCATTAGTTTTATTCTGTAAGGTTTATATATATATATATATATATATATTCTATATTTTAATATCCTTTTAACTTTTTTGGTTATTAGTATTCTCTATTCAATTGAATTATTGAATTTCTTTTCACTAACTTACCTTATTGCAAATTTTTTTTAAATATTGTTAATGTTGATTTTGGTATATAATGATCTTGAAGCGGAGCGAGAGATTTAACCTAATAGTATTTAAAAAATTGCATATACCCTATTAAATTAATTAATTAATATTAAAAATTACTCTACAAGAAAAATTGTCAATCTTGCTTGTGAACCCTAAAAACTTGAGGTGTATGATATTATTTTTCAAATAATTATTATTAGAAATTGCTCTGGGCTTCATTTGAATTTTTTATTTTCAATTAAAAGTTTAAGACATGCTTAAAAATCTATTATAAGTTTTTTAGTATTAATAAGTAATAAAAAAGTTGGAACTCAAATTATTATCAAGAATACAATTTTGACATTAGTGACAATAAATTATAAATTTGATACTTTCTTAATATATACATAAATAAACTTTATATATCAAATATTAAATTTTATATAGTATAAATAGTAAAGATTATAGATTTTAGTTATTAATTCAATTTTATTTTATTAATTAGATTTTATAAAAGTGTATCATACTTTTTTTTTTGTAAAAGTATTATGTCAAGCCCCAACCTCCAAGCTCGTGCACGAGACAACCATCGCACTATTTTGAAGTACGTGCTAACAGCTACACCTCAAAAACAACGCAAGACATCTATTGAATATATAAAGTGTCACATCTTGACCTGCATGCTTGGCCATGTGGTAGGCACCGCAATGGCTTCGAAGTACATATTGTATGCTCAAATATCCGAAAACAGTGCAAGGCATAGTATATATAGTATAAAACAAATATCAAAATATTATTTCATAGATCAATGTTAAGCTCCATTCTATCTTCTAAAATGTGCATTAAGGTTTATCATTCTTTGCTCTTCAATACCTTAAAATGTTAAATTTAATTCAATTTTGCTTTGTAGGTAAAACTGGAAGAGTAGAGGAGAATTGAAGTTAAAAAGGACCCGCAATTGGAATTAGGCCAACCAAAGATCGACCAAGCAGATCCGTCGACGTCCAGGAGTCTACCCGAGGACGGATGGGTCGAGCAAAGATGGAAAATACTCCACACAATCATCCGTTGATGTCTAACCTCATGTTCATCGACGGACAAAAGTTTCTGACTTGGAGCTTGCAAAGATATCAACATAGACATCGACGTCTGATCTCATGCCCGTCGACGGATCCATCAGGAAAGCATTTAGAATGAAGAAAACAAGCAGAGCCGTCGACGTCTAAGCACTCACCCGTTGACGGCCCACTTGTTGTCGGGGCATCTTTGACCACTTGAGTACCTGGATTTTAAGGTTGCTTTCATAGGGAACAAATCCGGTAGAGTTGTTAAAATAGGAGAGCAAGGACTACAGCCATTAATTTTAGCTCTTATCTCTCTTCCTTGCTTTTGTAACTTTTTGTATATTTTATTAGCCAGGCTTTCTTGTCATTTTAGAAAGAGAAAGCTCTTGGGAAAGGAAGAGAGGGTTTTTAGCTGTTTGGGTAGAGAAGAAAGGTAACTTTTGTTCTTTCTTTTGGGATAGAAAATTTTAGAGCTTTTGCTCAATTTCATTTTCGTTTTTCCTTTCATCATGTGTAGCCGAATACTTATTTCTCCAATCTATTAATAGAATTTCATTCCTTGAATTGGTATTGTAAGGCTGTTGTGTTTATTGCATTCTTTGTTTGTTAATTGTTCTTCAACTTCCCACTCTAAAAAGATGATGATTTTGATTGTTATCTTATCTTGTGTTTTGCTTGATTGATTAGTTGCAAATAATTGATTAGGTAATCCACTAGTTGCTAATCTTTGAGCATGATCTCTTTAATGGGATTAAGTTCTTAGAACTAGGTAGCATTGGGTATTCTGAAAATATCCAAAGGAGTTGGAAAATGCAACTTGAATGATAAATGCTAGGTTTATTGTTAGTTGTAGTTAACTTATGTCTTTCTAATGCTTAAGGCTTTTCCATGCTTGAATGTATATTGCTAGGATGTTTGTTAGCAATAGAGAAAGAGATTAATGATTGAACTTAATTGATTGTTAATCTGCTCTTAAGCAAAGATTCAATGAGTTTGAAGCTGGTTTTGAGCTCATTTGGTTAGCCAATTGACAGGAAGAATGATGTTTGATGAGTCTAGGATCAATAGTTAAATCAAGGGATTAATTCTTTAATAGATTGGAGACTTGCATTCATTTGTTTAGTCCTTCAATAATTAGTTTAGTCAACTATCTATAAAACCCCCTCCTTTATATTGTTTAAAAATTATTGATGATGCTTCTAAGTTTAGTGAAATCCAATAAGCTTCCTTTGAGGGATTCGACCCTTACTTGCCATTTTACATCTAAGATTAGTAAGGTTATTTTGTTGCCTTACAACAAGCAACAATCAACTTTTAGTAATTAAAATAATATTTTTAAATTATGTAGATATATGTAATATAAGAAAAATTTCCCTCGATGATGAAATATCAAAGCAAAGCGAAATTTCAATTATGCGAAGTGAAATTGAAAGTAAAATATAGTGGAAATAAAATGTACAAGTGGATCACCATAATTAAGAATAAAGGTACCTATTATAGCTGAAAGCTAATCCGCGCTTGCAATGAAGTGCCTGCTTCTCAATGAGCCTCAAGCTTGAAATACAATTAAACCATAGTGGTGAATCCATAGACTTCATGATGTGGATTAGAAACAATTTAAAAAACAATTGGTGGAGGGAGTATAATTGACACACCCGGACCTAGCACGACTTTTCGGTACAAACGGGATAGTGCAAGATGACACAATAATTAAACAATATGTTGGTCCGGCTGTGTCAAGTCAGAAGAGAAGTCAAACTTAAGGTAAGCCGTAGTTGGAAGATGATATTGGTGACCATGCATGAAATCACTAAAGTGGACTTCTTTAAGTCCATAGCCAATAGATTTAGAGATGGCAAAATGGGCGGGTAGCACGAAGCCCAGCACGGCCCAACCCAATATGGGTCGTGCTAGCACGACCCATATTATTTTTTTGGTGGACCGTGCCAGCACGGCCCACTAGTCATGGACGGGCTGGGTAGTCATTTGGTGGCACATGGACTGGCACGGCACGACCCACCAAAATAGCCTAGCACGGCACGACCCGTATACCTATCTGGGCCAGCCCATTTTTAATGTAAATTTAGAATTATATTAATAATATAATAATTATATAATTATTCATTTTTTATTTTAAAATGAAAAAAATTAATATTATAGTGGTAAAAAAATTAATATTATAGTGGTATAATTATTCATTTTTTATGTAAGCCGAACCACGTAAATTTGTGTGAAATTTTTCTTTCTTAAAATCTAATTTAATAATCAGTATTAAAAAAATAAAATCTAGAAAAAATAAAAATAAACAATAGAAAACATTAACAAAATTAACATTTAATAAAAATTATTGGCCCATGTGCCAGCCCAGTTTAGCCCATGTGCTGGCACGGCACGATTCATATGGACTGCAGGCTGGGCTGGGCTTAACCTTCAAAAGATATGGACTAGCACGGCACGACCCATATTTTTTTTGGACCAGCACGGCACGGCCCATATTTGTGCGGGCAGCACGACTTTTTGGGCCGTGCCAGCCTAACCCGCCCACATTGTCATCTCTAAATAGATTGAAAGTCCATTGGTGAATTGGTCGGTGGATCAGGCTAATGATCAAAGTTTTGAGAGGTTTAAAAGAGAAGAGAAAGTCTGGCCCGGGGCCCGGGGCCCGAGTAGACCCGGTGTCGGGCTCCCCTATAAATAGGCTTCTCCCCCTTATTTTCTATCTTTCTCTCTTCTCTCATTTCTCTTTTCTCTCAACTGCTCTCTTGGAGCAATTTTGGACTTTTGGCCGATCCGAACAAACCGACCGAAGGATCAAGACGAGTTCTTGGTATGTTATTCTTAACTCCTTGATCTTCGTTTTTCTAAGTCTTCACGCATCTCCATGCATTGGTTTATGAGAGATCCAAGCTCAAAGTTAGGTTTAGTTTTTAGTTAGATTTTAAGTTTAGATTTGAGATCTAGGAACTTTGAGCTTGTGATTCTCGTTTCTGCTTCGGTAAATGCGTCGTAGGAGGTAAAAGGAACCTCTATCTCGAATTTCGCGCCGAACGATGGACCGAGGGGCTTGGGAACCGAGGAAAAGCCTTGGATCCCGAGGCCAGACTGCTGCTTCCGCGTGGGAGCCGAGTCTCTCCCACGTGGGAGAGACCCGTTGGTCCAGTCCCGAGCGGGACTTGGGCCAGTCCCACGCGGGACATGGCCAATTTGGCCCAACTGCGCGAGTGGGCCATTTTGGGCCCAATCCCAGAGAATGGGCCTTTCGGCCCAAATTTCAGGCTGGGCCTGACCCAACCTCAGGGGATGGCCTGCCTGGCCCAAAACCGGGCCGGTCTAGGCCCAAGTTGGTTGCCCATGGACCCCCAGGGGCATTTTTGTAATTTTTCTTCAAGTGTCCAAATTTTACCCCGGAACCTCCCGGACACTTTTCTAAGCCCCGAATCACATTCAAGCCCAGTCTTAGGTCATGTTAGAGCCTCGTAGGTGCATTCATAAATTTAATTATGAATGTTAACGTATATTTCCGTGTGCTAGGGCTCCGGGTGAATCGAATACAGTGATGCTCCGAAGGTTGAGCTACATGGAGCACTTGGGAGTATACGAATCTCCCAATACTGTGAGTGGCCTAGACTTCTTTGATTAGCCACTGGGAACAAAGGTTTTAAAAAAGGTTTTAAAAACTTAAATGTTTTCAAAGGCTTTGGAATACGAAAAATCCACACACACACACACACATTTGCATGGTGATATAACCGCACAGTGAGTGAGACGTTTTCAAAAAGAAATATAAATATTTATGTGTGTGTGTTTATATATTTTAAAAATGTATGTTTTATACATATATATATATAATTATGAAATATTATTATTATGATTATTAAGGGTGCGATACCCTTGCGAGATAAGTGATTGAAAGAGATGCTCATCGGGCTCCAATTTGCGAGAGCATGGACGAGTTGGAGAAAGCATGCTAGAGACTCAGCCGTGGACCGCCTAACGAGGGGCACGGTGAGTCGAGCCTGGTTAGGAGAGGCGCGTAGGGAAGCTCGCCAGGGCTCAAGGTAGCTGTGTTCCACCACAACGATGGGCACCACCGAGGGAACGGGCTAGAGAAAGCGAAAGTGTAGAAATATTTTAGAAAGAAAAGAGATAGCCCTCGATGCAGTGAGGCATACGACCGACGGGTCGAGCCTTCAATATAAAAGAGATGCCAGCCCATTTGTGATATATATATACATATTTATTTAAAGAGTTTTGAAAGAGGGTTTTCAATTGGAGAACCAGAAAAGAGTTTGACAAGAAAAATATTTATTTTATTATTATTTTATTTTAGATTTTCCTGTCTTCCCTAACCTTAATGAAGATTCTTAGAACCTTTGTCACTCACCTGTATCAAATGTAGATGGATGCAGATTCGCGTACGGGGTCAGCAAATAGAATGGAGGCTCACTAGGAGAAGTCGGTGGCTTAGGCTTAGTAGTTTTCCGCTGCATAGGTATTTCTTTTAAATTAATCCACTGGTACACTATTTAAGTTGTATTATTTTATTAAATGGTTTTTAATTAAAGTTTTAGTTGTTTTGCAGCAATGGTATCCATTTCAATGCCTTGCGGTGCTTCTGGTGCATGATCGACCGACACGTACTTCGAGGCAGCGCGACGGTTGCCACGTGGCCGACCCGGGCGGGTCGGGGCTTGACAATAATAATACAAAAAACCCATTTAGAAATTGTCAATTTATTGCCCGAGAATGGCTTTAGGTTAAACTAGGATTGAAAATGACCGACGAAAATATTTACGAAAAGTCAACCCTGGTCAACGCTAGGTATGGTATCGGTTCCAACCATGTCCGATGTCGAATGACCACTTATCAATGGCCATACCTTTCTATTTCAGGTGCAGCGCCAAATCACCCCATGTCAGACATTGGACTCACTCCAGTCCAGCTCGAGATTGAACTTTAAACACACTTTGGCATCAGAATTGGCCAACTCCGGCACCATTTATGGTGGGCCTTGGCCACTCCAAATGCTGCCAAATCCAGATTTTAACATTTCTAAACTTTCCAATTGTAATGCCTAGCCTCAAACTAACTTGGATTGGAGCCATAGGCTAATACATTGGAAAATTTTGCTTGACATGCACGTGAATATATTCTTAGGGGAATTAAAAACAACTTTTACCTAGTGAAATTTCTCCCATTTCGAAGAACTTAATTCCTACATCATTAGGACAAATTTCATGCATGATCTATTTTGTGTTTTATTTTTCAGAAATTTATATACCACCCTTCGAGAGCTACTTGGCTTTTACAAAAAAGCTAAAAAACTCCTCAGTGAGTCTAAGACTTTTTGAAGTTGTTGCGGTATTTTTCTGAACATCCTAGGTTAGAGAAAAAAATTACAGAAAAGAATGTCGTAAAGTCCGATGGCATTTTCGTAAATATTAGCAAGGTTACAAATTTAATTTTCCTTAATTGAAAATGATTTTTACTACAGTGTTGAAAGATTCCATGTTGTTATACACTGTTTAAACTTGAAAACTGTTAAGTTGCTACGTGAAATTATTGGGTAAAATTATCATTTTGCCCTTACACAATTTTTAAATGCCAAAATAAGGCAATTGTTTCCAATAGCCTAACAACTTAAATACTTTGATAAATTGACTTCATTTTTGTAAAACTTCGCCAATTGGTTTTAGTTTTAAAATTCTTTTATTTTATCCCAACTCACATAATTTCTCTTTAGGACACAAATGTAATTTTTTAGATTTAACAAGAGCATTTTCATAAGTTGACAAATTGAAGGATCTAGACTTTTCAAGATAACTTTTTAGCTTTTCCTCTTCATTTTTTTCACCATAGTCGAACCCTCCCCCATAGCCTTTCTTCCACCATTTTCAACTTTCAATGTTCTAGCTCTTTCTACACTATTTTCTCCCACCAAAAACACCACCCAACTACATCAAATTCCACCAAATTTTCCAAGAAAATTCATCACTTCACCTTCCAAACAACACTTTCATCAAGAAAATTTGAAGAAAAGTTTTGCAAGTTTCATCAAGTATTTAAGTTTCAAATTTCCATAAAAACCCAAGGTGTGTTTTCTTTTCTTGTTAAGTTATTTTATCATTTTAATCATCAAATGAATAATATTAAGTTTCATGCATATAAAAACTTTGCATTTTTCTTTAATCCATGGTTAGTTTATGGCTCCAAATCTTCAAAATGTTCATGCTCCATGAGGCTAAGGCATAATTAGAGAATAGAAGTGTTAGGATAGCTTCTTGAATGTAGGAAAGCTTAGCTAGATAAAGAAAAACCTAGTCTGGCAATATTAGAAGATGATGTGAATCAAGAAATTGATGGAAAGAACAATGGTTAATGTAGTTGTAGTGTAAACCTACAATATGGCCTAAAGGAACCTACATTGGACAAGTATCATAAGGAGACCTAGTTAAACGAAGTTTAGAGTTTGCATAAGTCACAAATGTGATAAGAAATAAATGTGGATGGTTAGTGTGATTAAATAAACCCTATGGTGAAAAATGGTCATTCTAAGTCTATGAAAAATTCACATTTTTGCCTCCAAATCACAATGTAGGTGTTCAAATCCGATTCTTTTTCGTTTATGGCATCCTTACAACACATTTAAGTATTAGGAATTGAAAGAACCGAATTCCTCATCTCAAAAACCTCAATGCCGAATATCACCAAATGTAGGGGCAAACTATTTAAATAACTAGTCCAAACTGCCATTTCTCCAACATAGCTTGTATTACACTTTAAGTGAACAATTGTATAGGTGGTGAAACTTCTCCAAAGGAAAGGGAAAGAGAGGATTAAAGGGAATGCATACCCTCCCTATACTTGTGAGTGAGACTTATTTGACCTAAAGTTGACTTTTTGGATTTTTACTATATCTTGCTTGCCATGATTCTTAAATGCAACAATTTCATGTTTTATGAATGTTGGAAAATGAAATCTTATCATAGTTGTGAAAAATTACATGATTTTCCATTGAATGGATCTATTTTGAAATTTTAGAATTTGATGCCTAGTTATGTGTTTATGTTGAAATAAGAAATTTCGATACTACTTTTAAATCGTGTAAATGGCCATATAACCAAATTACATAATGAAAGTATTATTGCTGTTGCGCTATCCTTATTTTTAATGGATGAGTAGAGGTCACTGCTGTCACGCCCCAACCCGCCCGGGTCGGCCGTGGCAACCGCCTTGCTACCTTGAAGTACGTGTCTACAGCCAACGCATTCGAGGCACCGCAAGGCATGAATGAATACCATTGCTGCAAAAAAATACTAAAATTTTATTAGAAATCATATAATAAAATAATTAACTTTAAAAAGTGTACTAATGGATTAATTTAAAAGAATACCTACATAGCGGAAACTATTAAGCCTAGGCCACCGGCGTCTCCTAGTGAGCCTCTGATTTATCTGCTGTCCTCGTACGCGGATCTGTATCCATCTACATTGGATACAGGTGAGTGACAGAGGTTCGATGAATCTCCATCGGGGTTAGGGAAAACAAGGGAAATCCAAAAGATAATAACAAAATAAATATTTTTCTTTTAAAATTTCTTTCTAGTTCTCTAGCTGAGAACTCTCTTTAAAACACTTTAAATAAATAAATATATATGCATATCTAAAATGGGTTGGCCTCTATCATACTGGAGGCGCGACCCGTCGGTTGTCTTATGCCTCACTACATTGAGGGCTATCTCTTTTCTTTTTAAAACATTTTCTCTTTTTCTCTTTCTCTAACCCGTTCGCTTGGTGGTGCCATTCGTTGTGGTGGAACACAACTACCTCGAGCCCTGGCGAGTTATCCCCTGCGCCTCTTCCAGGGTCTTCGCTCACCGTAGCCCTCGATAGGCGGTCCACGGCTGCGTCGCATGCATGCCTTTCAGGCTCGGTCCACACTTCCTTATAACGGAGCCCTAAGGAACCCACTCAATCGCTCATCTCGCGTCCCATCCATATTATATATCATATATATATATATATCTTTAAAATACATAAACATAAACACACACACATAAATCTATAAATTTCCTTCTAAAACATCCCACTCTCTACGTGGGAATATCACCATGCAAATGTGTTTGTGTAGATTTCCCATATCCCAAAACCTTTGAAAATATTAATGTTTTTAAAACTTTTTTTTAAAACCTTTGTGCCCAGTGGCTAAACAAAGAAGTCTAGGCCACTCATAGTGTTGGGAGGTTCGTATACTCCCAAACGATCCATGTAGCTGAACCTCCGGAGTATCGCCGCATTCGATCAACAGGAGCCCTAGTAGACAGAAAAATGTGTTAGCATTCATAAATAACTATGAATGCACCTACGAGGCTCTAGCATGATCTAAGATGATATTTGGAAGTATTTCGGGGCTTAGAAAAGTGTCTAGGAGATTTCAGGGTCAAAATCGGACACTTGATGAAAAATTACTAAAATGCCCCTAGGATCCGTGGGCTGCCCATAAGGGCTGGGCCTTGCTAGGCCCCGATTTGGGCCAAGCAGGCCCTCCCACATGGATTGGGCCATGCATTGGCCCAAGCCCCACGTGGGCAAGTGGGCTACCGCCCACTCCCGGGTAGGATTGGCTAAGTCCCGTGCACGACTTGGCCAATTTTGGTCACTCCCGCGTGGGAGCCGCCTGTTGGCCTCGAGAACCAAGGCTTTGCCTCAATTTTCGAGCCCATCGATCAATGGCTCAACATGAAATTTGAGGTGGATGTTCCTCACACCTCCTACGACACGTTTACCGAAACAGAAACAAGAATCACAAGCTCAAAGTTCCTAGATCTCAAATCTAAGCTTAAAATCTAACTAAAACCTATACCTAACTTTGAGCTTGGATCTCTCCTAGACCAATGCATGAAAATGTGTGAAAACTTAATAAAATGTAGATTAAGGTGAGTAGAATAGCATATCAAGATCTCGCCTTGATCCTACGGTTTGATTGTCTGGATCGGTCATGTCACGCCCTGACCTGCCCAGGTCGGCCACGTGGCAACCGCCGCACTGCCTCGAAGTACGTGCCGGCCGGTCACGCACCAGAAGCACCGCAAGGCATTGAAATGGATATCATCGCTACAAAACAAAACTAAAATTTTTAGAAATCATTTAATAAAATATTTAATTTATAAACAATGTCAGTGGAGTAATTTAAAAGAATACCTACACAGCGGAAACCACTAAACCTAAGCCACCGACGTCTCCTAGTGAGCCTCACTTTTATCGCTGACTCCGTATGCCAATCTGCATCCATCCACATTGGATATAGGTGAGTGACAGAGGTTCTAAGAATCTCCATCTGGGTTAGGGCAGATAAGGGGAATCCAAAATAAAATAAAATAAAATAATAATAAAATAAATATTTTTCTTTTAAAAACTCTTTTCTAGTTCTCTTGTTGAGAACTTTCTTTAAAAAAAAACACTTTAAATAAATAAATAAATATATATGTATATATAAAATGGGCTGGCATCTCTATCATACTGGAGGTGCGACCCGCCGGTCGTCTTATGCCTCACTGCACCGAGGGCTATCTCTTTTCTTATTTATAATATTTTTCTCTTTTCTATCTCTCTAGCCCTTTCCCTCGGTGGTGCCTCGCTGTGGTGGAACACAGCGAACTGGAGCTCTGGCGAGTTTCCCTACGCGCCTCTCCCAACCAGGCTCGACTCACCGTGCCCCTCGATAGGCGGTCCACGGCTGAGTATCATGCATGCTCTCAAACTCGGTCCACGCTCCCGAAATTGGAGCCCCGAGGAACCCTCTCAATCGCTCATCTCCCAAGGGCATCGTACCCTCAATAATCATAACAATAATATTTCAAAAATATATATATAAGTCATACATATTTAAAATATATAAAAACACACACACAAAAGTATTTATATTTTCTTTTGAAAACATCCCACTTTCTATGTGGGTATATCGCAGACAGTTGTGTGTGTGTGAATTTCCCGTATCCCAAATCTTTTGAAAAACATTTATATTTTAAAAACCATTTTTAAAACCCTTTTCCCCAGTGGCTAGACAGAGAAGTCTAAGTCACTCACAGTAGTGGGAGAATCGTATACTCCCAAGCGCTCCATGTAGCTCAACCTCCGGAGCATCGCCGCATTCGATTCACCCGGAGCCCTAGTACACGGAAATGCGTTAGCATTCATAATTAAATTTATGAATGCACCTACGAGGCTCTAACATGACCTAAGATTGGGCTTGAATGTGATTTGGGGCTTGGAAAAGTGTCCGGGAGGTTCCGGGGTAAAAATTGGACACTTGAGGAAAAATTACGAAAATACCCCTGGGGGTCCATGGGCCACTCGGGCTGGGCCCGACACTTAGAAAAGTATCCGGGAGGTTTTGGGGCTAAAATCGGACTCTCGACGAAAAATTACCAAAATGCCCCTAGGGCCCGTGGGCCCCACACCCGGACTAGGCTGGGCCCCACACGGGTTGGGCCAAATTCTACTCGAAATCGGGCTCAAAAAGCCCTCCTATGAGATATTTATACATTATAATGATATAATATATAAATATCTAAGATATAATAATATTATATATAAATATCTAAAATATATTAATATAATATATAAATATCTTTTAATATAATAATAATATATTGAAAATATCTAAACAGGGACTCGATCGGCCAGTTCTTCGGCCGGTCTTTTCCCCGGTTTTCGCACTTGTTTCTCCTCCTTTCGACGTACAAACTTAGAGAGGCGATCCTCATGGCATCCACAATGGATATGCCGAGGCAGAAACGAGAAACACCGGTCCAATTTTCCCGTAGACCGCGATTTAGCCCAAATTGACTAAATCTCCGATTTACTCACACCCGGTGCACAGAAATGCGTAAAAACGGAATGGGACGTAGAATAAGGTGAATACTATAACTCACTAAAAACTCACCTTATTCCACCGGCCCAAAATCCACTTATTTGAGTTTAAAGATCTAATCCGGTCAAAAGCTGAAAACTTGGATCTAGGCTAAACCGATGCATGGATGCGCGTGCAAACTTAACATAACGTAGATCGAGGTGAGAAGAACAACATACTGGAAAATCACCTTGATCTGATAGCCGGGCATGTCCCACTTTGCCAATTGTCCAAAATGCCTCCAGTCGGCTCCAGAGAGAAAAGAAGAAAAAGAAAGAAAAAGAAAAGAAAAAATGAAAGAAAAGGTTCGGCCCCCTCCCCTATTTATAGGGGAGCCCGACGCCGGGTCCACTCGGGCCCCGGGTCAAACTTTTTTCCCTTTTTCAACTTTCTTCCATTTTTACCCGTTGGCTAAATCCTTTGATTTCTTGTGCCAATGGGGCCCATAATAAATTTCTAGGGACTTATTTGGAGGTCTTTTTGGCATTTACTAATTTCCATGCACGGTTAATTACTTTATCTTCAAACTCCGTCTTATCCTAATTTTAACTTCTCTTCTGACTTGACACAGCCGGACCAACCCATTGTTTAATTAATACGTCGTCTTGTACTATTTCATTCGTACAGAAAAGTCGTGCTAGGTCCGGGTGTGTCAGGTCAAAAGTCTAAAATTGCTCCCAGAGAGCAAATGAGAGGAGGGGAAGAGAAGGAGAAGAAAATGAGAAGGATAGAGCTTATCTCCCCCTATTTATAGATAAGCTCGACACCGGGTCTACTTGAACCCCGGGCCAGACTTTTTCCCCTCTTTGTAACCTCCCATAATTTCTATCCTTGGCCCAATCCACGGACCAATTCACCAATGGACATCCAATCCATTGGCTATGGACTTAAAGAAGTCCACTTTATATTTCCATGCATGGTCACTTGTCTCATCTTCCAACTCCGTTTTATCTTAAGCTTAACTTCTGTTCTTAATTGGACACATCCGGACTGACGTATTGTTGCTTTAATACGCCGTCTTACGCTATTCCGTTAGTACAAAAAAAATCGGATTAGGTATGGGTGTGTCAATTGCAGTAGCGCCTCTCACGGTCCGACCTTGTGGAGGCAACATGAGTAGGCTTTCACTCCCACTTGGGGTGGATGGTACAGAGTTTTTACGCGTATTGAGATAGTGATTATGCAACCCCAGTGGGAGTACTGTGGACATAGCCACGCACCACCAGTGGTGAAGGCCCACGCCAACGCTGAGAAAAAAGGCTTTTTACTTCCTAAATAAAGAAATAAAAGAAAAACTATCTCGGCGGGTTTAAATCTCATCTTGGTCGGGTGAGATTTGAGCAATGTGTTTTGGCAAGCCCTTTAAATTCCTAAACTTGAACTACTAATTGGAATTTCATAAAATGTTGAAGTCTAAACTTTATGTTGAAAAGTTTACCTAAATTTTCTCATAATTTACATAAGAATTATTTTATGATGAGATTTCATGTTGTGTTGTATTTTCTGGTCTTGTCTCACTCACTGGGTATAGAAAACATACTCACCATGTTTTCTTATAAAATTTTTCAGGCCGGTAGTGTAGATAAAATGTAGATAATCCAGAGAAGCAACTCGACCGGGGCCAATCTTTTTATCGAGTATGTGATCGAGTTTTTTTTTTGTAAATTAGTTATGGATCCACTGGCACTATTTTGGTACTTCTCACTTTTGATGTATTTAAATACTTAAATGAAATATTTTCTATACACTAGTAATTTAATAAAAAGGACTTTATTTCATCACTGTATAATATTTTATTTTCCGTTATGAGTCAATATGCAATTTATATATACATTATAAATTTTATTTAATCGCAATTGAGCTGTGAGAACCATAAGCCTTGCGTACTGGGAGTTTCGGGTGAGCCCACCATTCAAAATTCCTAGTACGCGGCCATTGTTATATTTCGACCCTTCGAGTCGGGGTGTGACACCAATAGCCAATTTAGACCAAGATAAACAACATACCTCCTCCCCAACACCCAACGCTAACATCTCAAGCTTAAATCTAATTAAAACTTAGAAAAAATCCATTTTCTTCAAAATGGAAGAACTATCATCAATCAACCAATTTGCATAATCTTACATCAATTGAAAGGTTTTAAGGAGTATAATAACTTACCTAAGTAACTTAAGATGCATTGGACTTGTTTTTCTCAAATCTCCAAAAGAGTATGAAATTTTGCTTGAAATTTGAGCTCAAATCCTTGCTCTCCTCCAAGAATGATCCCATATCCATGTAGAGCTCAACAAATTTTATGATTTAGGCTAATTACTTGCTTAGGTTGGTTGAGAAATGAGGGAGTTAATAAAGAAAGAAGATTGAAGCTTGAGGAGAAAAGAAAAGAAAAGAAAAAGAGAAGGAGAAGAAGAAAAATAAAGGGGAGAACTCGGCTTCCTCTTGCAAAACCAATGTTTTGGTTTTTATACTCCCCGCATGAAAAAAAGTCTCCTTTACCTTTTCAAAAATTCCACGATGTTCAAATTAACACCCAATAGATTTTCAATCACACTTAAGAAAATTTTATTTGCACTTACTATACTCCGAGAAATTAAATATTGCAAGCTTAGTAAAATATTAGATTGGGGTTGGAGTCCACATAAAGTCAAAACTAAATACCAAAATTTATAAATAAAATTTAAGGTCAAAATATTATATTTAATACAATATTTAAAATACTTTTAAAATAACTCAAGGCTTCTGAAAATCCCCCGAAATGAAAAAAATAAAATAAATAGCTGGAAGTAGACGTGGCAAAATAAACATGAATCCTAAAACCCAATCAAACCCAATCCCAACCAAGCCCCATTTGACCAAAAAAGCCAATAACTGGAACCCCGCTCGAGCCCGAACTCGAAGAAACCTGAACCCGAAATTACCCGAACCTGAAGTAGCTTGAACCCGACAAGGCCCGAGCTCGAACCCAACCTGAGCCCGAGCCCGAGTTGAACCCGAACTTGAATATAATATTAAAAAAGTAATCTCATAATATTTTTTATAATATTTTCTATAAGATCAAAATTTTAGTTTTAATGTTCATAATTATTTAAAATAATATATTCTCTTTTTTCTTTTCTTAATATTAATACTAGTTCTGGATCATATCTTGTAAGTTATTAGACTATTATTTTCTTCAAGAAAGTATATAGTAATAAGTTAATTATGATAAAAGTAAAATTGATTAATTACTATTAATTAATTACATTTCTAAAATATGTCAATTGGTTAATTATCATCATCATTTAAGAAATAAAATATAAAAATATTTAATTAAAAATAATAAAGAGTTTTAATTTAATTCAACAATAGCAATGATATTTCTGAAATATATTCGAAAAGAAGAGTATTTTAGATGATTGAAATGTTTTGTAATATTCATACTTTTATATTATATATATATATAAGGATATTAAATTAATAAATAATTTTAATATTTAATAATTAAAATTAATCTTACTAAAAATAATTAATGATTAATGTGAATTAGTAAATTTATTACTAATTATTAATAATTTTTATCTTATAATACTTAATGATAAAATAATTACTCAATTTGTTTCTGAATAATAGTCGTTTAAAGTTATTATATAAAGATTAAGAAAGTTAATGAATCTCCTAAAATCTATACAAAAAATTGACTATGTGATTAAACTATCACTTTTTTGAGATTAACAATTATTTAAAAATTTATTAAAATAACTTGAAAATAGTATAAAGGAAGAAGGATAAAATTGATAAAAAAATAATAAATACTGTCTTGATTTTGTAAAATGACAAGTAATTTGGAACAAAAAATTTTTCTAAATAATTATTATTTAGGAAGGGAGAGAGTAATAATTTTCCAATTCCCTTTTGCCTAAACTCATATTAATCATTGGATGATAAATACTTTTTAAAATTATCCAAGAAATAGTCTCTCTTTATTCTTGAATAATATATAATCTTTTAAGGTTGTTACATACTCCTTCCATCTCAAGATATATATCACTTTAAACTATTTTATAAGACCAAGAAAAACATATTTTTTGTTAAAATTTATGTAATTTCACTTATTTACCTATTTTGCTTTTAATTTAACTTTTTTTTTTTCACTTATTGAAGAGAAGAGATATGAATTAAATATGAGATTTTAACCTTACAAGGATAATTTTTTTTTTAAAATACAATAATATTACCTTAGTTTTGTAAAAGTGACAAATATTTTAGGACAAAAAATTTCTCAAAGTGACTTATATTTTGAAACGAAAGAAGTAAGGATTAAGAAAATTAATAAATCTCTTAAAGTTTAGACAAAAAATTAGCTATATGACTAAACTATCATTTTCTTGAGATTTTAAATTACTTAAAAACTCATTAAAATAACTTAAAAATAGTGTTGAGAAAAAAATGATAAAATTGATAAGAAGATAATAAATGCTTTTTTGATTTTGTAAAATGACAATTAATTTGAAATAAAAACAATTTGTTAAAACGACCATTATTTAGGAATTGAGGGAATACTTCTTTAACAAATGAAAAATAAAAAGCAGTAAAATAAAATTTGACTTATAAAACAAAAAAAAATTGTTAATTAAAAAAGTCGAAATCCGAACTCAATTCGACCTAAGTCCGAATCTGATCGAACCTAAACCTGAACCTAATCTGAGCCCGAGCCCGAGCCCAACCCGAACCCAAACTTGAAAAAACTAGAACCGAAAAATATCTGAACCCGAAGTTGCCCGAACCTAAGGCTGCCCAAACTCTAAGTTGCTCGAACCCGAAGTGACCAAACCCAAACCCGACTGAACCTGCCTATTTGCTATCTCTAGCTGGAAGTTCATCAATGTGAAGAAGTGGGTATAAAATCAGAATATAGTGGAAGAGAAAATAACAAGTGGATCACCAGACACTAGGAAAGAATCACCTATTAAGATTGAAGATATAATCCACACAATATATAGACTAGCCGCTCCTCAATGAGCGTCATGTGCCTAAAACAATGAAAACCATGGGGGTAAGTCCACATACTCAATGATGTGGTTTGGAACCAATATAAAAGACAAAGATGGAGGGGGCTACAATTAAAGCAAAAACAGTATTAATAAATCAATTATATCATTAAAATCATTCCACCAATAAAACATTTCATTTATAACCATACAATATAAATAAGGCAGCATAAAATGATCGAGATGGACTCGCATTTTAGGGAGTGATCACCTCATAAACATCATAAAAATATCATATGCTTTTAATCGCCCGCTCTCCCAACATTGCATTTGTTACACCATGCAACTATAAACCTCATGGCGAGTTTTCCTATGTGTCTCTACCCTAGGAGCACACTTACATGTGCCTCTCTCAATAGGGGTCCATAGGCTACTAAGTCTACTAGTAAAAGCCTCTCATGGGCTAGTCCCTCATGGACCAATAATCAATACCTCGATCGAGCAAGTCTCGCACGGGCCTTCATCACGTCATAATCAGGTTCACAATCAAATCATTTAAAATAGTTTCATATCTTATATATATATATATATATAGTATATGACCTACCTATATAAAAATGTGTATGTCTGTGTAGTGGATAACCGTACCCTAAAATATTAAAGCATTTATTGTCACGCCCCGACCTGCCCCGGATCGGTCACGTGGCAACCGCCGTGCTGCCTCGAAGTACGTGCTGGCCAGTCACGCACCTGAGGCACCGCAAGGCATAAATGGGCATCATTGCTGTCAAATAAAACTAAAACTTTAATTAGAAAATATTTAATAAAATAATTAACTTTAAAATTAATGCCAGTGGACTAATTGAGAGAATATCTACATAGCGGAAACTTCTAAGCCTAAGCCACCGACGCCTCCTAGTGAGCCTCTTTTCTATAGCTGACTCCGATTGCGGATCTGCATCCATCCATATTGGATACAGGTGAATGACAGAGGTTCTAAGAATCTCCATCTGGGTTAGAGCGGATAAGGGAAATCCAAAATAAAATAAAATAATAATAAAACAAATATTTTTCTTTTAAAAATTCTTTTCTGGTTCTCTTGCTGAGAACCCTCCTTTAAAAACACTATAAATAGATAAATAAATAAATAAATAAATATATATATATATATAAAATGGGCTGGCATCTCTATCATATTGGAGGTGCGACCCGTCGGTTGTCTTATGCCTCATTGCACCGAGGGCTATCTCTTTTCTCATTTATAATTATATTTTTTTTCTTTCTCTTTCTCTAGCCCTTTCCTTCGGTGGTGCCTCACTGTGGTGGAACACAGTGAACTGGAGCCCTGGCGAGTTTCCCTACTCGCCTCTCCCAACCAGGCTCGACTCACCGTGCCCCTCGATAGGCGGTCCACGGCTGAGTATCATGCATGCTCTCAACTCGGTCCACGCTCCCGTAAATTAGAGCTCCGAGGAACCCTCTCAAACACTCATCTCCCAAGGGCGTCGTACCCTCAATAACATAATAATAATATTATTTCAAGAATATATATTTATATATATAAAACATACATATTTAAAATATATATATCACACACACATAAGTTTTATATTTCTTTTTAAAGTATCCCACTCACTGTGTGGGTATATCGCAAACAAGTGTGTGTGTGTGGATTTCCCATATCCCAAACCTCTTTGAAAACATTGATGTTTTTAAAAATATTTTAAAACCCCCTTCCCCAGTGGCTAAACAGAGAAGTCTAGGTTACTCACAGTGATGGGAGATTCGTATACTCCCAAGTGCTCTATGTAGCTTTAACCTCCAGAGCATCGCCGCACTCGATTAACCGAAGCCCTAATACACAGAAATATAAGTTAGCATTCATAATTAAATTTATAAATGCACCTATGAGGCTCTAATATGACCTATGACGATGTTTGGAAGTGATTCGGGGCTTAGAAAAGTGTCCGGGAGGTTTCGGGGTAAAAATTGGACACTTGGAGAAAAAATTACGAAAATGCCCCTGGGGAACCGTGGGCCCCACACTCGGGCCCAGCTTGGCCCGATTCTGGGCCAGGTAGGTCTGCCTCTGTAGCTGGGTCGGGCCTGGCCTGTTCTGGGCCCAAAAGGCCCCATCTTTGCTGGTTTGGCCGAGCCCAACCCGGTTTGGGCTCAAAAGGGCCCAGCCGCACGGATTGGGCCTAATGGCCCAGTTCGGCACAGGATTGGCCCAGGTTCCGCACGGGACCTGGGCTGGCCGTCTCTCCCGTGCGGGAGAGACTTGGCTCCCGGGCGGGAGCCGC
This sequence comes from Microcos paniculata, assembly GCA_030664755.1. NCBI lineage: Eukaryota > Viridiplantae > Streptophyta > Magnoliopsida > Malvales > Malvaceae > Microcos > Microcos paniculata. Next base: position 15,037,598 of record CP131463.1, read on the forward strand.
TCGTAAGCCTCGGGATCCGAGGCTTTTCCTCGGTTCCCGAGCCCCTCGGTCCATTGTTTTGTGCGAAATTGGAGATGGAGGTTCCTGTTACCTCCCACGACGCGTTTACCGGAGCAAAAACGAGAATTACAAGCTTAAAGTTCCTAGATCTCAAATCTAAACTTAAAATCTAACTAAAAGCTGAACCTAACTTTGAGCTTGGATTTCTCCTAGACCAATGCATGGATAAAAGTGAAAACTTAATGGAATGTAGTTCAAGGAGTTAAGAACAACTCACCAAAATCTCGCCTTGAACTTGCCGTCGGTTTGTCTGAATTGGCCAAAAGTCCAAAATTGCTCCAAAGGAGCAGTTGAGAGAAAAGAGAACGGAGAGAAGAGAGAAAAGAGAGAAAATGAGGGGGAGAGCTCATCTCCCCCCTATTTATAGGGGAGCCCGGCACCGGGTCTACTCGGGCCCCGGGCCAGACTTTCTCTTCTCTTTTAAACCTCTCATAAATTCGATCCGTGGCCCGATCCACCGACCAACTCACCAATGGACCTCCAATCCATTGGCTATGAACTTAAAGAAGTCCACTTTAGTGATTCCATGCTTGGTCACCAGTCTCATCTTCCAACTACGGCTTACCTTAAGTTTGACTTCTCTTCTGACTTGACACAGCCGAACCGACATATTGTTCAATTATTACGTCATCTTGCACTATTTCGTTCGTACGAAAAGGTCGTGCTAGGTCGGGGTGTGTCATTTATTTTTAAAATAATTAAAAACACTTTGCCATCAATGTCACTAAATATTGAGGCTAATACTTTCATAGTCTAAGAGACTCGTATACTCCTCAAAACTGTCCCAACAGAGTTGAGCCCTCGCCGCAATCCTTCATATCCTAGGTTCAATTGAAATTAATTATGGGTCAACTGGACAAAGTCAACCCGTGATCAAACTAATCAACTCTCGATCAACCATCAGGTCCAGCGCTGGTTGACTCAATTAGAGATCAACCCATGTTTTGTTCAAAGTCTGGTGCCAAAGTGGTTTGATAGCTCGAAGTCTTTCATATTTTGTTTAAGTTTGGTGTCAGTTATGACCAACACCGGTGCTGGATCACTACCAGACACCAAAATAGGCATTTCTTTGCCTTGCACTACCCCCACCAAATTCATTTTTCCTCCTCTCCAACAACTAAAATAGCAACCCAAGACCACAATTGGCAATATAACTCAATCACAACTCCCACAAATAATAACTCAACATTAATTCAAGCTTAATACTAAAAAATGGACTAAATTCATCATAATTTCATAACTTCCTCTACAAATCATAAACTTGGCATGCAAATGCATTTCTTAAGAGCTCTTGAGTTGCACAAAAACATACCTAAGCTATTTTGCTAAAAAATGGCTAGTTTCTCTTAAGTTCCAAAATAGACACGAAACTTGTGTTCAACTTAACCTCAAACTAGCTAACTCCTCCAGAAACCAACACCATAAACGCGTAGATCTCGAAAAATACTATTATTTAATTGGCTTGCATGTTCAATTTGGTGGAGGAATAGAGGAGAATTTGTAGAGAGAAGTTTGGTTCTCTTTGTACAGAGAGAAAGCTTAGGTTGGAGTGAAAATGGAGGAAAATTGTGGGGAAGAAGATGGTGGGTAGATTGCTGGCTGCAGCTCGCTCCTTTCCTCCATTTACATAAATTTTTCCTTTTGGAAAAATTACAACTTAGCCCTTTCATGTTTTAAAATTCTTTAATTACCAACAACTTTATAAAATTTTCAATTTAGTCCTCAATTGCACTTTTAATTCCTTTTAATTGCACCCTTAATATTTCACTATCCAATTAAATTTTATAATTTGGGACTAAATACTAGGTTTATTTAAGGTTAGAGGCCACATATTATATCTTTAATTATAATTTTTTTCTCTCCAATAGTCAAATTTCATGTGTCATTAATTAAAATAATAAAAAATAAGATAATTAAAATAGAAAAATAAAAAATAGAAATGATGAAAAAATATTGAAATAAAAGAATAAAGATAAAGAAATAAAGAAAAGGAAAAGAAAATCGATGAGGAGGTGCTAGGTGCCCCCTCATTGATTTCTCTAATATAGTTTTAAAATTAAAAAGAAAAAATTAAAATTAAATAAAGGAATCAAAGAAAAAGAAAAATTAAAAATGGAGCGCCAATGGGAGGGTGACAATGCATCCCCTCCCATGGGAATCCTCCACTTTTACAGTAAGTAAGAAGTAAGATGTCTAGATCAATGAAAAGGAATGAAACCTATTGAGCAGCTCGAGTTGGAAACTATCTAAAGTGTAGAAAGAACCGAATTTGAAGTGATCCAAATTGAGTTCATTTTCTTGTCACATATAGGGTTACATAGAGTCGAAGAAGCCCGGGTTGGGCAAGGACGGCCCTATTTTTTTTTGTTTTCTTGCAACAATAATTGCTTAATTGACATTAGAGATGGCAATTATATTTGAATCCGATGGGTTCCAATTTGCCATGCCCTCGATAGGGTAGGATTTTTTCTTTGGAATCAGATTTTCGGAGCAGGACGGAATAGGTTTTAAAAATCAAAAGTCAGTCGGGTTGAGGGTGGATTTAAGCTAATCCCAACTTCTATATAAAATTAATATATTTTATTTTAATTCAAGTTTATACTAATAAAAATATATATTAGATTAATAAGTAATGTTATTTAACATTAATTGTGGGCCGATTTAGGAGTAGATGTTGTATGTTCAGGTCGGGCCGGATAAAAACAGACCCGTTGTCATCCCCAGTTGACATCCTCACAAACACAACAGAACATACAACTTCTAAGCATATCATCGTCCCTAACCGTAACTGTAATGAGAAAGATGGATGAATTGATGTGAGCTTAACTTGTCCTTATTTTATTTATTTTATGATAATTATAAATCAAATTAAATGTTCATGTCGTTACAATCTATGAATAATTGTGAGAGATAAGATACATGATTAAATAATGCATGGTTGTACTTTCCAGTACACTCGGAGGATCGAAGTTGAGTTACAAATTTGGTGAAGTGACCCTCGAAGTAAGTTATGAGCTTTAAATAGGCTTTAAGTGGATCAATTGTCAAGTGGGCCTAATTAGTGATACTGTTTTGGTCGTGGGCCTATTGTTAGGCTATAGTGAACCTTTTTTAGCTTTGAATGAACATTGGTAAGCCTTAATTCAAATAAATTTAATCAAATTCAAATAAATTCAATCTACTACATTTGGTTCAATTCAAAAGATGAGGCTATACCGAACCAGTTATCACTGGTGAGAAGGGCTATCTTAATTCAATCTACTGCTGCACCTATACCATATTACACCATGCAGACTACAAAACTTCCTCCTACCGTATGTGACCATATTGATAGACTCAATAGAGGATTTCTGTGAGGAAGCTCTGACTCTAAAAGGAGAGTCCACCTAATGAATTGGAAATCAGTTTGCCGCCCCAAAACTGGGGGAGGACTAGGTTTAAAAAAAGCCATAGAGGTGAATTTGGCATTACTTGGAAAAATGAGTTGGAGATTACTGGAGTCTGAAGAGAACTTATGGAGGAGAATTCTTAAAGGCAAGTACTTGAACCGCCACAACATGTCACGGCCTGACTCGGAGGAGTCGGCCACATGGCAACCGCCGCGCTACCTTGAAGTACGTGTCTGTAGCATGCATCCGAGACACCGCAAGACATGAATTGAGTATCTTCGCTGCAAAACAAAACTAAAATTTTAAGCCTCTAATCTGTCTGTTATCCTCGTACGCGGATCTGCATCCATTTACATTGGATACAGTTGAGTGACAGAGGTTCAATGAGTCTCCATCAGGGGTTAGGGAAACAGGGGTAATCCAAAACATAACAATAATAAAAATAAATATTTTTCATTTCAAAAGCTCTTTTCAAATTCTTCAAATGAGAATTTGCTTTGAAATCATTTAAAATATATATATATATAAAATGGGTTGGCCTCTAACATACTCAAGGCTCGACCCACCAGTCGTATGGCTCATTGCACCGAGGGCTATCTCTTTTCTTTCTAAAACATTTCTCTTTCTCTAGCCCGTTCCCTTGGTGGTGCCAATTGCTGTGGTGGAACACAGCTACATCGAGCCCTGACGAGCTTCCCTACGTGCCTCTCCCAAGGCCTCTACTCACCGTGACCCTCAATAGCCGGTCCACGGCTACGTCAATGCATGCCTCTCACTTGGTCCATGCTCCCTCAAATCGGAGCACCGAGGACATCTTTCAATCGCTCATCTCGCCTCCCATCTGTATCAGATATCATATATATATGTATAAAACATATATATATATTTAAAACACATAAACATAAACATAAACACACACACACACACACACATAAATCCTTATATTTCCTTTTTAAAACATCTCACTCTCTACGTGGGTATATCACCAAATAAGTGTGTGTGTGGTGGTGGATTCCCCGTGTTCCAAAACCTTTGAAAATCATTTTATCCTTTGAAAATGTTTTACCTTAGTGGCTAGGCACTAAAATCTATGCCACTCACAGTGTTGGGAGGTTCGTATACCCCTAAAAGATCTGCATAGCTTAACCTCTGGAGCATCATCGCACTCAATCATCTAGAACTCTAATACATGGAAAAGCATGTTAGCATTTATAATCAAACTATGAATGCACCTATGAGGCTCTAGCATGACCTAAGGCGGTGTCTGGATGTGTTTTAGGGCTTAGAAAAGTGTCCAGGAGGTTTTGGGATCAGAATCGGATACTTGACAGAAAATTACCAAAATGCCCCTAGGGTTTAGGGTGGGCCCTGCATGAACAGGGCCATTCCCGTGAGGGACCTGGCCGACAAGTCACTTCCGCGTGGGAGTGACTCGGCTCCGATACGGGAGCCGTCTTCAAGCCTCGGGAACTGAGGCTTCTCCTAGGTTTCCGAGCCCTTCGTCCCACGGTTCGACTCGAAAATCAAGACGGACATTCTTCACACCTCCCACAACGCGTTTATTGAAGCAAAAATGAGAATCACAAGTTCAAAGTTCCTAGATCTCAAATCTAAGCTAAAATCTAGTTAAAAAGCTAAACTTAACTTTGAGCTTGCATCTCCCCTAGACCGATGCATGGAAATACATGAAAACTTAATAAAATATAGATTAAGGTGAGTAGAATAACATACCAATATCTCACTGTTAAACCCTTTTTTATTACTTAAATTAGGATTTAAAATCACTCCTCTTTCTCCTACTTTTATACTGGGAGGCCTAAGTTAGCTCAATTCTGCTTTGTAGGTGTACTTAAAAGGAAACAATGAAATTTGAACTAAAAAGGGACAATTTCCATGATTAATTGAACTAACATGCAGAGCCGTCGACGGGCAGACACATAGACGTCGACGGCTGCTCGAGAAATGAACAACGGGATCACTTGTACCTGCACAGACGTCGACAGCTAACTCATTAGACGTCGACGGACAAGCTACTTGAGGACCACAATTCCAGAATCCAAAGCAACCGTCCACGGATCTGAAACTAGACGTCCACGGCCAACATTTCCAGGGAGTTCATCATGCTAGACGTCGACGGCTAGACACTAGACGTCGACGGGTAGAAGTTTCTGACTTCGAACACTTAAAGATTGAATACTTAGACGTCGACGGGCAGGTATCTAGACGTTGATGGATCGATCGAGCTGGGAAAAATATGAAAAAACAAGCAGAGACGTCGATGGGCAAACACTTAGACGTCGACAGCTAACAAAGTCAAAACGTCGACAGACCCATTTAAATGCTGTCATTCCACTATCAAACCCTTTAAAAACACATTCCGGAGATTCAGTGGAGAGGAGCCATAACTAAATCTCAGAGTTGTTTCCCTCTTTTCCTTAATGGCTTTTACTTTAGCTTATTTTATTCTTAAGATTCCTCACCTCAGATGGGAAGAGTTATGGAGGAGCAGTGGATTGTGGGCTGGCAGCTGGAGACAGAGATCCGAAAATGAGAAGAAGCAGCTGGAAAGTGGAGTAGAGGCAGTCTTTAAGTTTGCATCTTTTGCTGGATTTGGGAGGACTTATCATCTTGTAATTTTCGTTTAAGCAAAAATACTCTATAACTCCAATCTATTATAGGATTCAATCTCTATTTTCTGCATTTGTGAGATTCTTGTTCTTAATGCTTTCTTGTTCATTGATTGTTCTTCTATCTCTTGAGCTTTGAAGATGATTATCATGTTTATTATCTTGTCTTTTGAATTGCTGAGTTAATTAGTTGCAAATAATTGATTGAGTAGTTCATTAGCATGCTAATCTTTGAACTCCAATGCTAGAGTTGGGGATTTCTTAGAACTTGAGTAGCAAGAGGATGTTTTTACATCCAAAGAGATTTGAAGATGCAATTGGAATAATGAATGCTGGGTTTGTTATTGATTGTTGTTAGCTTTTACCTTTCCATTGCTTATTGCTCTTCTAGATTTGAATTTGGATTGCTAGGATTCAAGTTAGTCATAAGAAGAAGGATTAAAAGTGAACCTAGAGTCAAGGTTAATCAACATTGAGAAAGGTCTTTGGACTTGAAGCTGGTTTCAATTCCATGAGGTTAACCAATTGATGATAAGAATATTTGATTAGTGAATCTATGATCAAATGTTAGGTTAAAAGATTGATCATATAATAGATTGGAGGCTTTATCTTTTCATATATCGCATTACTATTGTCATTCTTGATAATACCTCACATATTATTTTCAACACCAACATAAAACTCCCCTTTAATTTATTGTTTAGTTTGATTTATGCTTTGTGAAAGTAATGATAAATTGGATAGTTCCTTGTGGGATCGATCCTTGCTTCCCTAACTACATGCTAGAGTAGTGAGGTTATTTTTGGTGCTTTGCGACACACATCACTCACCTTGATCCTTCGGTCGGTTTGTCCGGATTGACCAAAAGTCCAAAATTGCTCTGAGGGAGCCAATGAGAGAAGAGGAAGAGAGGTAGAAGAAAATGAGAGAGGGAGAGCTCAACTCCCTCTATTTATAGGTAAGCCCGACAACGGGCTTACTCGGATCTCGGGCCAGACTTAATTTCCCCATTTTTTCACTTCTCATAACCTCGATCCTTGGCCTAATCCACCGACCAATTCACCAATGGGAGTCCTATCCATTGACTATGGACTTGAAGAAGTCCAATTTATGCTTCCATGCATGGTCACTTATCTCATCTTCCAACTCCGTCTTATCCTAATTTCCATTTCTCTTCTTCATCTTAACACATCCGGAAAGACGTATTATTGAGTTAATATGCCATCTTACACTATTCCGGTTGTACAGAAAAGTCAGATTAGGTCCGGGTGTGTTAACTCTCCCCTCCTTCTAAAATTTTGTCTTAGAAATTACCGAGGTAGCGGTGGGGAGATCTGGCTTCTATTCCAAGCTTTCTTTTGTTTTCAAATAGTGTTCGTACCATTATTCGTTGCTGACGCCCACTAGCTTGAGTCTCAATATCTTCGGATCATTCTCTTTCCCAAGAGTGGCTTCATTGCCCTTTTGGTCTTGAGTTTGAACTTCATCTTTTCCTTAACCTAGCCTGCCCTTACCCATTCATGGGTTAGGCTTACTTCGCTTCCATCATACCACTTGGAGGTTCTTCCTCCACTTTAGCTGTGCTTGCTAGATCCTCTTGCTTTACCCTCGTCATTTTCTTAAAATCTTTATTAATGAGACTATCCTCGTATTACTTCTGGGGTTCCATACCTTTTACTTTTCTTAGGAGCCTCTTCTCCTTTTCTTTGTCATTGCCTCTCACTTCTAGGCCTTTTTTCTGGCGTATTCCTCGTCGTTTCGTGGTCTTGTACTCCTCTTTGTAACTAAGATGTCAGGGAAGACCTTAGGTTAACTCCCTCACCTCCAAAACGAGGTGTGCAGTGAGTTAATTGTCTTTCCCTTACCTTGGTCTTGCTTCTCTTTTCATTTCTTGGTTCTATTCTTTTTCTTTCTGATCTTCTTCCATTTAAATTTTATGGCATATGAGTCGGGGTCTTGTACACATTGGCCCACACTTGGCCATATCATATCAAAGGAATCAGAGATCATGCCCTCTCGGCTTTCACACTCAGACTCACTCTCTAACTGCCCATCTTTATCTCAAATAGGGCACTCGGCCCATCTCATCTCTTATCCTCTCTGGGATGGAGAACTCTGGGTGGCCTCATGCATTCCCCAATCACACTTTGGGTCGACCCTCTTGAGTGGTCATCACAGAGATCGTCAAGATTCCAATCTCTGATCTTTCCTCACATGGGGACGCCTCACATGGCTCCCAAGTCACTCATACTTAAGCCTCGACTTCTTACCCACCCATGTCATTCCTCTGGCCTCTTGGGGTTTTCTTTTGTCTTTCAGTCCCTTAAAGTGTTCACTTTAGGAGTTGTCGCATGTTTCTTTTCCTGTGACCTCCTTTATTTACCTTAACTTCTTAGCTAAGGGTCGATTCCTTTTTCCTACTTTGATCAACAGTTCTTCTTGGGGGTTTCTTATCCCCTTCTCTATCTTTTTCTTTCCTTTCATTCACCCACAATCCATTGTGGGGTCCACTTTTCTCTTACATTCCCGTCAATACGGGACAAGGTAAATCACGTACCTTGTAATCGTGTGGCGTCATTCGTAGCTTCCTTTATCCTTGCATCCCTCTCTCTAGGGTTTCTTATCCTTTCACTTGATTTGCCTTTATCTTGGGTCCATTGCCATCTTTTGGCATCATTCTATAGCTCTTGTCATCTCTATACCCATGTGATTAGGGTTTTGGGCTCACTGCTAACTCTTTTTTACCTTGATTTACGTAATCTTTCACGCCTTATCCAAGGTTTCCTTTACTTTGGCTTCATTCTTTCTTTTCTTTGCTTTCTTCCTCGACTTTCTTCATCGTCCTTTTCATTATTTCTGTTTTCTTCTAACTCCTTTGCTTCTCTTGGGTGTTAGAATTTCTTTTATTCTTCTTATACTGGCTATGCTCATAGAAGATTATGAGCTTGACCGGTTCCTTTTCTTATCCTCATACTCTTTCCCTCGAGTTCTCGGGGTTCTTTCTTGTCATTATTCATGCCTTAGTTCCCTCTTTTCTAGCTTTTCGTATGTGGGTCTTCTTTTATCTTAGCCATCATCGGCTCTTGATTCCTTGATATCTTTTTTTTGTCATCCATATCATGGTTTATTTGCCACGGACAACACCTTTTTCTACCATCCATTGTCTTACAATCTTGTCCGTGCTTGACTACTTCCATTGTACCTTGGCGTAACTTCATCTCCCACATCCTTTCTTCACTTATTAATCCTTGGGGAGGCTATCCTTAAAGTTAGCCTACTCCCATCCTTCACGATTTTCAGTTTATCTTCCATATTCGTTAACTCCTTACTCTTAATTCCTTCTATATCACTCTTCCATTTTGCTTTCACCTTTTTGTCTTTTCCAGTTTCAATCACCATCTTATTCATTCTTGTTCTATCTTCGACTCTTACCTAAGTCGATCCATTTTCCTGTTCTTTTGTGTTTGATTATTTTTAAAATTTCCATCGTCATCATTATTCTCATCCTCATCATCTTTTCACCTTTGTGTGTTTTACCATGCTTTGGTATTCTCACTTCTTTATCTCTCTTTTCTTCCTTTCCATTCATTCTTTACTTGTATAATTAAGGTAGACAAGTAGTGAAAAGCTTGCTACCCGTCATCCTTTATGATAAATCATCCCCATTCACTCGTTTCTTTCGAGTGCTTTCTTCTCTTTTCTCTCTCCATTTTTTCTTTCTATCCAACTTCTTTATCTTTTCTTCATAAGTTAAGTAGTTGGGGAGGTTTCCTTTCCTTTCAGCGACTCATATTCTTAACCCCTTTTGTGCTCAACAATTCTGGCGTCCAATCATTCTTGTTTATTCTTTCTTTTCTTTGACCTATTCGTAGCATGATGTAGTGCTTTGGCTTAACTCAAATTTGGGGTTCATTATGCTCGGCTTTCTTTAGCTAATGTCTGTTTCTAGGTCTTTTATTCATTTTCATTCACTAGATCTTTTCTTAGTCCTATTTCTAGGCCTTTTTAATCCCCTTTTTATTCGCTTTCTTTGACCTATCCCTAGGTTATCTACCTAGGTTTTGTCTCAAATTCTAGTTTCCTACACTTACTATTTACTAATTCTACCTAGTCATTTTGGAGTTATTAACCTATGTTTCATTATGAAACTAGTACCAATTAAGGTTAAAATTTTTTAAGGTGTGTTATGCTTTTCCTCTCCCCTTTCTAAGGCTCTACTCCTAGTTAGCTTATACTTAGTTCATCAATTAAACTAAGTTTCTCTTTCTTCTCAGACCCCATTCATCTCTAATTAGCCTAGCATTTTCTTTTACCTAGAGTTTTATGCTTTCTTCCTTTATTAAGAAAGCTTCCGCACTACACCATGACATCTCTTACATCCTTTGTTTAAGGGTTTGCTTTTCTTTTCTTTTCCATTTCTCCTTTCTCACCAGTTCTTTCTGATGACGCCTTCATAACTATGGAGGAAGTTCTCTTCGTGCTCTTCCTTTACACATATGCAAGCATTCCCATCATTGTCGTGCATTCTACTCTTTTCGCTTGCTTACTTCTAATTGACTTTGTCAAGGTCATTTCTTATTATCCCTTGGAGGTCTCCTCCTTCTTACTCTCATCATTAACTAAGCGATAAGGGGTTCATTACCTTTAACCCCTTAGGAGTGGAGGTTTCTAGCTTATCTCTCTATTTATTCCATTTCCTCCATCTCTATTTCCTTTCTCCTGACATTGGTATCCGATGGTTAGACGAGTAGTAACGGACGTACTACTCGTTGACCACTTGGATGTGCTTTCTTTTCATCCTTTCCTCATTCTGCTTCCTAGTTTCCCTCAGCATTGGGATCCAAGGCTGAATGCACAGTGTGGGGTCTACTATGCGTCCATCATACGGATATGAGGTCTCTTTTCATTCCTCATTCTCTGTCTTGTCATCCTTGCCTTATTCCTCCTTATCATTTCCCAAGAATGGCTTCTCTATTGTTTCTCTTTCTTTACTTTTCCTTTTTGCCATCATCGAGTCTTTTAAGGTTTTCTTTTATCAATCTTTGCCACATCCTCGAGTAACTCTCGCTTATCTCACCTCTCGTGATCTTGGGCTCACTCGATCTCTTCCAATTTCCTTGGATGCCTCTCTTTGATTGACTCCAGGTGGACTTTCTTTCGTCCACTTATACCCTCTTTCTTTCACCACTTGTTCACAATGGTGTGGGAATGAGAGAAGTTGGCTAACCTTTGTTGCAGTCTCTCTCACCTCTTGCCCACTCCCAGGAGCATTATCAAGGTAATCTGTGGGCTTATCCCTCTAGACTTGCCAACATGTGGGCTCATTCCTCCAAGTTTATCGCGATGTTGGGTCAAGCCCAACCACCTCACATGCTACCCGAAGGCCTAGGCGTTCGAGTGCCAGTGTGTTGCAGCACTCATCGAACCCTAGCCGCTAAGGGTTTTATTGCTCCCATGTTGGCTCCTCAGCAATCTCTTCACTCCGCCTTCCAGTCACCTTTTCTCTCTGAACTTCCTTTCAACGTCTGTACATGATTAGTGCAGAGAGTGAGGGAAGTTGATTTACGTCATGCAGGTCCTTCCTCGACTTCCACACTTAGTTAGTTCTTCCTTGGCTTCACTTTTTCATCATTCCATTTGTTGCTTTATAAGGTCCTCCTCGATCCTTCATCCATTTACTTGAATGCTTTATCTCACATTCTGAGGTTTAGGTCAACCTTATCTTCCGTGATCGATCTCTTCGAGTTCTTTCATTCTAACCCAACTCTCTTTCCTACGCTACACCCTAATGGTGTAGAGAGCAAGAGAAGTGGGATTAGTCTTCATGCACGTTAGGTCCATCTTAGCTCCTTACCTCACTTCTTTACTAGTGACTCTCGATGTGCGCAACCTCGAAGGTTGGGCATCAAACCAATTTTCTTCACTGGTAAGCCTTTGATTAGGCTATCTTGCAGGGTTGGATGAGATATCACCTATCTTGTCATCTCAAAGGGTTTACCATCCCTTGTTCGGTTTAGCTGTAGAGTAGAAAGAACATTAGAAACTGAAAACTTGGTTTTGGGGATCTCTCGGAAAGCATTTTTTGCTTTCACGAATCTCGAGAAGAAGGTAGTCGTGGTGTCATCTCACTTAAAACCACACTCGAGTACTTCATATTGTGGCTTGCTGGTAAAGAAGGTATTCTAAGAGTAGGTTTGGACATTTTTTTGACGCATTCGAGTAACCACGTACTCGAATTCTGGAGTTTTAAACCTAAGTAATTCACTGGCTTTGAAAACATTTAAAAACGTTTGAAAATACTTTGAAAACAATTTATAACTTTTGAAAATAGTTAGAATCTTTTATACGCTCTGATACCAATCAAATTGTCATGCCCCGACCTGGAGGAGTCAGCCACATGGCAACTATCGCGCTACCTCGAAGTGCGTGTCTACAGCTGCGTATCCGAGGCACTGCAAGGCATGAACTGAGTATCTTCGCTACAAAATAAAAGTAAAATTTTAATTAGAAATCATATAATAAAATAATTAACTTTTAAAAGTAATACACCAGTAGACTAACTTAAAGGAATACCTATGCAGTGGAGACTACTACGCCTAAGTCACCGACGCCTCCTAGTGAGCCTTTGATCTATCTGCTATTCTCGTACGCGGATCTGCATCCATTCTCATTGGATGCAGGTGAGTGACAGAGGTTCAATAAATCTCCATCAGGGGTTAGGTAAACAGGGGTAATCCAAAACATAACAATAATAAAAATAAAATATTTTTCTTTTCAAAAGCTCTTTTCAAATTCTCCAAATGAGAATTTGCTTTGAAATCATTTAAATAAATAAATATATATATATAAAATGGGCTGGCCTCTAACATACTGAAGGCTCGACCCACCGGTCGTATGCCTCACTGCACCGAGGGATATCTCTTTTCTTTCTAAAACATTTCTCTTTCTCTAGCCCATTCCCTCGGTGGTGCCAATCGCTGTGGTGGAACACAACTACATCGAGCCCTGGTGAGCTTCCCTAAGCGCCTCTCCCAAGGTCTCCGCGTGACCCTTGATAGGCGGTCCACGGCTGCGTCAATGCATGCCTCTCACTCAGTCCACGCTCTTCCAAATCGGAGCACCGAGGACACCTTTCAATTGCTCATCTTGACACACCCGGACCTATCATGACCTTTTTGTACGAACGGAATAGTGCAAGATGACGTAATAATTAAATAATAAGTCGGTCCGGCTGTGTCAAGTCTGAAAAGAAGATAAGCTTAAGATAAGACGTAGTTGGAAGATGAGACAGGTGACCATGCATGGAAACACTAAAGTGTACTTCTTTAAGTCCATAGTCAATGGATTGGAAGTCCATTGGTGAATTGGTCAGTGGATCGGGACAATAATCAAAGTTTTGAGAGGTTTAAAAGAGAAGAGAAAGTCTGGCCCGGGGCCCGAGTAGACCCGGTGCCGGGCTCCCCTATAAATAGGGGGAGATGAGCTCTCCCCTTCATTTTCTCTCTTTTCTCTCTTCTCTCCTTTCTCTTTTCTCTCAATTGCTCATTTGGAGCAATTTTGGACTTTTGGCCTATCCGGACAAACCGACCGCAAGTTCAAGGCGAGATCTTGGTGAGTTGTTCTTAACTCCTTGAACTACATTTCATTAAGTTTTCACGCTTATCCATGCATTGGTCTAGGAGAAATTCAAGCTCAAAGTTAGGTTCAGCTTTTAGTTACATTTTAAGTTTAGATTTGAGATTTAGGAACTTTGAGCTTGTAATTCTCGTTTCTGGTCCAGTAAACGCGTCATGGGAGGTGAAAGGAACCTCCATCTCAAATTTTATGCGGAACGGTGGACCGAGGGGCTCGGGAACCCAGAAAAGGCCTCGGAACCCGAGGCCTGCGGGCGACTTCCTTGCGGGAGAGACCCACCGCCCAGGTCCCGCGGAAGATCGGGCCTGTCCCGCGCCGAATTGGGCCATTTTGGCCCAAACTGAGTTGGGGTCGGCCCAACTCACAAGGGAAGGGCCTTTTGGGCCCAGAATTAGGCCAGGCCTGACCCAGCTATAGGGGGTAGGCCTGCCTGGCCCAGAACCGTGTCCCCACGGGTCCCCAGGGGCATTTTCGTAATTTTTCACCAAGTGTCCAATTTTCACCCCGGAACCTCCCGGACATTTTTCTAAGCCCCAAATCACTTCCAAACATCGACATAGGTCATATTAGAGCCTCATAAGTGCATTCATAAATTTATTTATGAATGCTAACATGTATTTCCGTGTACTAGGGCTCCGGATAATCGAGTGCGATGATGCCCCGGAGGTTAAAGCTACATGGAGCGCTTGGGAGTATACGAATCTCCCATCACTGTGCGTGACTTAGACTTCTTTGTTTAGCCACTGAGGAAAAAGGTTTTTAAAAATGATTTTGAAAACATAAATGTTTTCAAAAAGGTTTTGGGATACGGGGAATCCACACACACACACACACTTGTTTGTGATATACCCACACAGTGAGTGGGATGTTTTAAAAAGAAATATAAAAACTTATGTGTGTGTGACTATATATTTTAAATATAAATGTTTTATGCGTATATATATATATAGTTTTGAAAGATTATTAGTATGATTATTCAGGGTACGATGCCCTTGGGAGATGAGTGATTGAGAGGGTTTCTCGGGGCTCCAATTTGCAAGAGCGTGGACCGAGTTTGAGAGCATGCATGATACTCAGCCGTGGACCGCCTATCGAGGGGCATGGTGAGTTGAGCCTGGTTGGGAGAGGCTCGTAGGGAAACTCGCCAGAGCTCCAGTTCGCTGTGTTCCACCACAGCGAGCCACCACCGAGGGAAAGGGCTAGAGAGATAGAAAAGAGAAAACAATTATAAATGAGAAAAGAGATAGCCCTCGGTGCAGTGAGGCGTAAGGCGACTGACGGGTTGTGCCTCCAGTATGATAGAGATGCCAGCCCATTTGAGATTTATATATATTTATTTATTAAAGAGTTTTTAAAAGAGTTTTCAAAAGAAAAATATATATATATATATGTTAGTATTATCTTAATTTGGATTTTCCTGTTTTCCCTAACCCCGATGGAGATTCATAGAACCTCTGTCACTCACCTGTATCCAATGTGGATGGATGCAGATTCACGTACGGAGTCAGCTATAGAAAGGAGGCTTACTAGAAGACGTCAGTGGCTTAGGTTTAGAAGTTTTCCGCTGTGTAGGTATTCTCTCAATTAATCCACTGGCGCACATTTTAAGTCTATTTATTTTATTAAATGATTTCTAATCAAAATTTTAGTTCTATTTTGCAGCGATGATATCCATTTCAATGCCTTGCGGTGCTTCGGGTGAGTGACCGGCCGGCACGTACTTCGAGGCAACGCAGCGGTTGCCACGTGGCTGACCCGGGCAGGTCGGGGCGTGACACAACGTGCCTCCCATTCGTATCAGATATCATATATATATATTGTCGAAACGTCTCAAGAGGCAAAAGGCACCCGACGGGAAAATTTTGGGGAATAAGAAGATTTTGAAAATAAGAAAAGGAGTCGCCCCTAACTATTTGGTTTAGGTAGGTTAGCCACCCATTTTGACTCCGTTTAACCTAACGTAATCTACAAAGATTACCTTAGGTCAAACAGGTATTGGTCTACGAAAACAGATTTTGGGTTCGGGAGTCGGTTACGTTCGAGGAAGGATTAGCACCCCCGAAACGCCCAGAAATCGGTATCATAAAGTCTTTTGAAAATCAATTTTAGAGTTAATGACAAAATGCTTTCAACATAAAAAAATGTAATTAAAAAAATTTGAATGTCGGAGTAAAAACTCCTTTTGGTATGGGTTAATCCACCCTTAAAGAAAATTCGATTTAATGAGATCCGTATTGAAATTTGGTTAGAAAATTCCTAATGTAGAATAACCGAGTTGAGAACTTCCAAAAATTAACTTTGAAAATCAAAATGTTAAAACAAGTAATTTTTCAAAGATAAATTTTGATTTAAAGAAAAATAAGGGTTTTGAAAAAGATAGGATTAAATTTAGAAAGACCTTAATTGTTAAGGACTAAATTAAAATCTTTCGAAAATATTTTTGGATTTTTGATATTAATGTCGGAATAATCAAATTCCTTTTATTGATGATGAATTTTGATTAAAAGCAAGATTTTTAAAAAGAATTTAATTTTAAATGGAAAGATTCCAATGTTGGGGCCTAATTGAAATCTTTCAAAAACATTTTTGACCTTTTTGAAAATAATGTTGGAATAATTGAATTCCTTTTACTATTGGATCTCATTTTCTAAAACTTTGATTAAAGAAATTAACCAAAGTTTAATTTATATAAGAAAACCTCAACTATTGATTAAGTTTGAGATTTTCCTAAAAGTCATTTTTTAGATTATAAAATTATGTCGGAATTGAAATTCATTTTGCTGATAAGGGGAATTTTGAAAGACAACTTTTTTTTTTTTGGGTTTTTGAAAATTGACATTAATTAAAGAAAAATCTTGAATATTTGATGGAAAAATAAACATGATATGCATGTGATTTTGATGAAATTGAATGAAGAAAATATATTTTTTGGTTTTTGAAGGGATAAAAATTCTCTTAAATCTCCACCGTACTTCCGGTGAGAAACTCAGAGAAATTTCTATCTTGATAGACCCTTGAGCATCTCGTACTTCCAAGATACCCTCCGGCTTCCCATGCACATGCATTTTGTGAAAACGATGCTCTAATTTCTAAATACATGAAATGATGGGACAAAATAAACCAAGAAGATGGGTTAGCACAAGCAATATATTTGGTACATAATTAAAAAAAATGCATGAGCCCTAATTTCTAAAATATCGTAAGTGATGTAAATGGGCCTAAACTAAATGACATGATATAATGAAATATCTTAAATTACTAAATGGCATAAAAATATGGAATGACCTAAAATTCTAAAATGGCATGAAATATTAAAAATGACTTAATTTAATAATTGACATAAAATAAGTGGGCCTAGACCCAACTAGCAAAATAGATTAAGCATTGAATCTTGAAATTCAACAAGAAAAATATCCCAACGATGCATATCAGTTCATGAATCAAACAAATAACATGACTTAACAGATCCAAACCAATAAATAAACATTGCCCAAGCAATCAAGCAAGAACAGTAACACATATTAACAAGATTCAATCAAGCAAAAACTAAACAGTCCAACGAAGTTTAGAATCCTGACCCAAATAAATAATAAATAAAAACTTACTATAGCCTCATGACAACTGCTAATCTATCAAGCAAAAGGATCAAATCATCAGTACAACACATGTCCCATAAGTCAAGTGAAATGACATACCCTAAAAGTCAAATAAGGTGGCTACATGTGAACACTGTTCATCAGATAAATACGAAACCCAATGCAAACACATCAACTTGATATATTCGACAAAGTAAACGGGACTCGGAAAAGGAAGAAGAATTACCCAAAACGTCGTTGTCCCCTGGACCTGAATTCAAAATATAATTTCTTCTTTTCTTCTTTCTCTTTCTCCTGATCAACTCTCCAGCGTCACCTCCATTTCTCTCGAACCCAAGGAGATGCCTTCGAACTTTGGTGGACTTTTCTTATTATCTTTATCTATACATGAAGGAGAAGGGATATTCCCCGGCCATACCGATGCCTAAAGTCCTGTCTTTTTTCTCTTCTTCTTTCGGTCTTTCATTTCTTTTCCTTTCCAAACGACAATCCTTTTTCTGTGACTAAACGAAAGCTGCAGTCACCTCTTGCTTCCCTGCTTCGTCAAACTGTGAGCGGCTTTACAAATCTCAAAAGCAAATAGCAGAAATCGTCGCTTCGAGAAACCCGATCACCAACATTCCACCGTTTTGATTTCAAAGAGAAGACCCCAATAAAAAAGTTCTGGAACAAAAACTGCACTTCCCCTTTCTTTTTTTTTCTCTTGTGATCGACTGTTCTTGGCCCTCCCTCTCTCTCAAAACTATCTTCCTACCGTCTGGATTTGCAAACCAAGCTACCAGAAAAAAATGCCTAATTTTTGAAATCCCTCCTTTTTGATTTTCGGCCTCCTCTCTCCTCTTTTATCCTCTGTTTGATGAATACTCCTCTCTGCCCTTTTTGTAAAAAAACTATAGAAGACTCTCTGCTCTTTTTTGAAACCACCCCCCCAGAAAACTCTTTTTTTTCTTCCTTTTAAAACTAAAGTTCGCTACTCTCTTTTTTTAGCAAAATGAAAAAAATAATAATAAAAAAAACAGCGGGCCCAAAAAAAACAAAAATGGCCGACTTGAAAACTCCAACTCCCATAGGAAACCCCACTCCTATCAAACTTTATAGCCGCGACCTCCTTGTCAACATCACCAGCGGGCGAAACAGCATTGATTCAGCCAATTGAATATTATGTTCTCAAAGCAACACCACATCCCCACCTACATACATTACTTCCACTAAACTGACCAAGCCTATCCAAAGGAGAAGCAGTTAATTACTTGGCAAGGTCTGCACCATATCGACAGTGGCTTACAGGCTAACCAATATTAACAACCAACAAGAACTTTGACAAAGATGCTAAATCATCATGCCATGTAGCAGCTGCACTCGGAGTACAGCAGAATTAATTTGATGCAAAACTTCCACAGCGAGCATCATATGCCTATTGGGAGGTCACGAGGAGTAATCCGCACTTGAAGAAAGCGAAGGACCTGTTCTTATCTGAGGAGTTAAAAGATAGAAATCATGCGAAGTGTGCCTCTGCTTTCATGTGGCTGCTGTTGGGGTTTTATTTGGCTTCCCAATAATTTGAGCAACCTTAAGGAGGAAACCTCCAAGGTCATGACATGCATACATCCTGTCAGGAGTGAGCCTTTCCTGTTTTGCCTCTTGCTTTTTCATATTCATGACAGAGTTCTCTCAAAGTTGAAGCCCCTTTTGTGACTGCTACAGTCAACGTTGCCTTTCCATGGTCCACATGCCTAATCATGACAACATTGACGGGAGGTCTTGTACAAGTAAAAGTCTGTGAATATTGTGTAGTGGAGTGGCATTGGTGGGAGCATGGCTCCATTAAAAGAATAAAAGGGTGGGGCAATGACTTTTGGTTATATCTTTATATATAATTATATATTTGCACACATAAATATATATAAATATATGTGTACATATAAATATATATATATATATATATAAATACATATATATATACATAAATATATATATTTTGCATGATAACTGAGTTAATTTGGTTCGGTCTAAAAATAATTTTAATATATTTTTTATTTTAAATTTTTCTTCCCTTTCTTTCAACCTCATCTGATGGCCCTCAATTTTGGTATTGTGAACCCTATTTTAACCTCACTTTCTCGGCTGTCATTGGTTGCTGGCTTGCTAACTTTGCTTTTGTGGTCCATGCAGGGTTATCCAGCTGTCTGAGAGAGAGCAGCTGTTTGAGAGAGCTACATGGGCCCGTCATGTGATGTTGGAAGGGAAATATCAACAGCATTTTGTCCATTTGTCAACACTGCCACAGTCACGAAAACAATCTTTTGCAAGATTAAAACATAACAGCTCTATTTCACATGCACCACAAAGTCATGCCCCCACCAAAATTGTCTTTTCCTTCAAACCAAAATGAAAGGTTGTCGTTGGTGGCTGCTTTGGTTTTAAAATTAAGGCGGTGATGATGGGATGTTGGGAGAGAAATATCAAGAGCATTTTGTCCATTTGTCAACACTGCCACAGTCACGAAAACAATCTTTTGCAAGATTAAAACATAACAGCTCTATTTCACATGCACCACAAAGTCATGCCCCCACCAAAATTGTCTTTTCCTTCAAACCAAAATGAAAGGTTGTCTGCTTTGGTTTTAAAATTACCGCCGACTGCATTGAGGGAATCTCGGAGCTGAGTGAGAGTGCTGCCTGTTGCTCATTCCAACATCATATCCAATTGTCTCATATCAAAGCCCACTCTATTCCAAATAGTAATCCAAAGCAAAGAAAAGAAAAACAATGAAGTTAAAATAAAAATAAAATAAAATTCAAATAAATCAAATAAATAAAGAAAACAGGAAAGGTAGGAAGAAAAGAAATTAAATAATAAAAATAGGGTGTCTACAGTTGCCCCTCTTGGAGCGTTTTCTAAGAACCTTGAAGTTTGCTTCAAGATAATTAGGAAATGGTCCAAGACGTAGACACCATGTGTTTTTAGAACTTTTCAAAAGCCAAAACTTGGTCTCCAAACGAATAAAATGCCATCAATTGGTCTTTAAATGAAACAAGAGCCGTGACTCGGTCTCTCACTAAACTAAATGAATCTTCAGAACCTAAACTAAGTCTCCAACTAAATCAAGAACCATGACATGATCTTTAAATGAAACGTGAGCCATGATTCGATCTTTTTTAAAAGGAACAAGTGCCGTGATTCGGTCTCTGAATGAAACGAGAGCCATGATTCAGTCTTTTTTAAACGGAATAAGTGCCGTGATTCGGTCTCTGAATGAAACGAGAGCCGCGATTTGGTCTCCTAATGAACTAAAGGCCATAATTTGTTCTTTAAATAAGTTAAGAGCCGTGACTGGGTCTCTTAGTTGGTGCCAACTTGACTGGGCTTACACATCGCCAGCTACATTGGGCTTTGAACTTCATTTTGATGCCAACTTGACTAGGCTTACACATTGTCAGCTATATTGGGCTTAAACTCTCATTTTAATGCCAACTTGACTGGGCTTACACATTACCAGCGACATTGGGCTTAAACTCTCACTTTGATTGCTGACTTGTTAAACGCCAACTTAACTGGGCTTACTTATTGCCAGCGACATTGGGATTAAACTCTCACTTTAATTGCTAACTTGTTAAATGCCAACTTAACTGGACTTACTTATTTCCATTTAAATGCCAACTTGACTGGGCTTACACATTGCCAGCTACATTAGGCTTGAACTCCCATTTGAGTGCCAACTTGACTGGGCTTACACATTGCCAGCGACATTGAGCTTAAACTTCATGTCATGCCAATTTGACTGGGCTTACACATTGCCAGCTATATTGGGCTTAAATTCTCATTTTAATGCCAACTTGACTGGGCTTACACATTGCCAGCGACATTGGGCTTAAACTCTCACTTTGATTGCTAACTTGTTAAATGCCAACTTAACTGGGCTTACTTATTGTCAGTTACATTGGGCTTAAATTTCCATTTAAATTCCAACTGACTAGGCTTACATATTACCAGCGACATTGGGCTTAAACTTCATGTCATGCCAATTTGACTGGGCTTACACATTGCCAACTATATTGGGCTTAAACTCTCATTTTAATGCCAACTTGACTGGGCTTACACATTGCCAGCGACATTGGGCTTAAACTCTCACTTTGATTGCTAACTTGTTAAATGCCAACTTAACTGGGCTTACTTATTGCCAGCTACATTGGGCTTAAATTTTCATTTAAATGCCAACTTGACTAGGCTTATATATTGCCAGCGACATTGGGCTTAAACTTTATGTTATGCCAATTTGACTGGGCTTACACATTGCCAGCTACATTGGGCTTGAATTCCCATTTGAGTGCCAACCTGACTGGGCTTACGTATTGCCAGTTATATTGGGCTTAAACTTCATGTCATGCCAATTTGACTGGGCTTACACATTGCCAGATATATTGGGCTTAAACCTATGTGGATTGTGATTTCAAATCTTTCGAGAGTATGCCATTCTTGATTCATTCTTCTCATGCCTCAAATTGTCTTGTCTTCATCAATTCTCTTTCCTAGGAAAGCATCATGAACTTCCAATGCATGCATGCATGATGTAATGCATATGGATGCATGTATGCCTGATTTAATGTTGAAAATAAATAAATAAAAAAAAGATAGTGATACTCATTGAACTTCCCTGATTTTGGTGCTTGCCCCAACATTTAGTTTTCTAAAATCTGCCTTTAGTGATGATCTTGATTTCCTTTTAGCATCTTCATTCCCTCATTCACATTCTACATTTGCTTTCCTTGTCTTTTTCCTGTAGCAAAGACCAATTGAAGGATCAAATTTCATCTGTGTGTAAAGTTCAACTCCAATTATATATTTGAATCCATGAATTTGATAATGAATATCAAAAGTTGCTTCATACTTAAGCATTCATTATATTCAAAAAGACATCGAATTCCTTGGTATTCAAATTTGGTAAACATCTTTTATTCAACTTAAAAAAATCTCATGAAACTTGGATCTCTTGAAAAGTTGGTAGTTACTACTTAGAATGTCCTTTCAAAGAAGATGGCACCTTGTTTCTTTCGAATGGGTTTCGATAGGATTTTCAACAATTTGGCAACTTCTAGCAAGTTCAGAAATGATCATCATTGTCTCATAGAGGGAGAGGACATCAATGTCTCTTCATCTGGGTTTTCAATTTTTTTCTTTTTTTATTTTATTTTTTTTTTGAAATCAAATCTTTTCTTTTTCAAAAATTGATTTGGAAACAAAAATCAAGTGAATGCTCACTTAGACTCTTGACATGATAGCCTGATATGGGTCAAAACTAGCTATGAAAGGCTTAGGATTTTAGAAGTTTGGGTTTCAAAGAGAATTTTCTCACATCAAGAGATGTAACATTTCAATCGCTCGTCAGTGCTGGATGCCCCAAAAAGATTTTTATTGCTCATTTTTGAAGTTCACTTTATTGCCTTAGCTAAATTTGGAGTGGTTTCATGAATTCTCATTTTGGCTCTAGACTGCCCTTTCGGGTTTTCATTTCATTTCTTTTTTTTTCAATGACTGTCTCATCATGCACATGAAAATTCAAAATCCATTCAAATAGTCTTTTGAAAAAATGGTTCAATGTAAAAGACCCATTTTTCTAAGGAAATGCTCCTCAATTAAAGTACCCACACGTGATCCAAATGGACTTTTTAAGGTACGTAACGTAGGCCATGGTTGAGGGTTTAGAAAGAAAGGATAAACAGGCCCAAAAAGTATTTCAAGGTAACTGAATCAATGATCACTTTTCGGCCATATAAAGAATTCATTTTTTTCATGCTTGATTTCTCATTTGACTCTATCCCATTAGTCTTTTCATTTCAATTTGCCATTTCTTTCTTTCCTTTCCTTTATTCTTGTTTTCCCTTTTTTTTTTCTTCTTTTTTTTTGACAACATGAGTTCAAGGCTATTCTTATTAAGCAATTCTTCATCATTTTGGGGCGTCATTTCCTTAGGCCATATGCAAGAATTCTTCCATCTTTTGCTCGAATGTTTTCTTTGCATTTGCCCCCAGTGTGAGGGGTGACCCTTGATTAGGTTCATTAAAAAGAATATTCATTAGGCTCAAAGGGGACAGCAATGGATAATTTTCTCCAAGTGAAGGGGATATGAAAAATGGCCATTTGTCTTCTCAAATATGGCTATCCTTATTGAAAAACAATACTTTAGAGAAATGTTACTTTGAAAACAATATTTTTTCTTTAAAAACTTTTTCAAAACTTCATTCAGAATCCTAATGAATGCCTCATATGCATGATGACACAATCAAATTTCTTTTTCTTCTCTCTTTTTTTATTCATTCATTTTTCCTTTTTTTTTCTATTCATTATTATTTTAAAAGAGAAATTCATGAAAGATGTTGTCTTCCACCCCTTTCAAACAATAATTAAGGCGATGAGTTTAAGCAATTTAAGATCAACAATGCCTTGATGAGAAAGGCAACAGGACATATATAAAAGAAATACATGGTCTTTTATAAAATGAATTTGGCCTTTCTGATTATCTTGCCCCATGAGTGTATGAAGATGTTGGCAAAAAGCCGTTCCTTTTAACCATTTTTATTTCCAAGAAAAGAATGGAGACCACACAGGTTCTTAAGGGATTCCAAAATCTTGATCTCATTTTAAAACAAAAGAAGCAATGGGCTCAAAAGTTACTCATTTCAACCAATTTTAAGCACAATTTTGTTCCACATCAGAATGTCACATTTTAAAATCTAAGCAAGCATTTCTTTCAACAATTTTCAAAACAAGTCAACATTCAGTTTTATTTACATCCCAGATGATGAGTATTGATTTAAGGTTGAATGGATTTCCAAAGTTTATTCTAGGCTTTCATTTTTTTGTTTCATTCTTCTCTTTCCTTTTTTTTTGTGATTTTATTCAAATGACCAGGACCAACTTTCCAAGGTATCTTTTTTTATTCTAAGTTCTCTTTTCTTATCCTGTCTCTTTTTTTTTCTCTGCACTTGGACAAACAAGTAAATATAGACAAAGGATCAATATAACAAAACTTTTGAAACTCAAAATGCATTCATATTTAATGATGACTATAAGGAATAATGCATATATTTGATGATTTGTTCAAACAAAAGGATTAGAAATTGCCCCTGATTGGCATACTACCCATTTGCCCCAATCATAAAACTTGCATTTGGAACTTTCACTTTTCCTTCCGGCTGATAAGCTTCCAGAATTCTACCGGATTTGCATCAATTAATGCTTCAACTTTCTTCTTGAATGCAGTGCAATTTTCTGTAGAATGACCCTCTACTCCACTGTGGTACTCGCATTTGGCATTCGAATCCTACCATTTTGGGTAAGGAGACTTTCGAGGCTGGGCTGGAGCAATGGATATTTTACGGTTCTTGACAAGCAAAAGGAACAACTCCAAATAGGACATTGGGAGTGAATGATACTCTTTAACCCTTTTTCTTTTCCTACCTCGAGGATGATCTGAGTCAGTGCTATGATTCGTAGTCATATGATGCAATTGGACTAGTGCAGTTGGTGGCTGGGTTTGACAGTAAGGGTCACTATGAACATATGGTGATTGATTCCAATAAGCTCCCATAGGATCTCCAGATACCACATAAGATTTCCTATTCCCCTCATTTCCAACCATTGATGTATGCCCTTGTTCGTTGCCCATTTCATGATTAAGAACGGATGCACTATTGTCCATAATTTTCCCTTTTCTCACCCCATCTTCAATTCTACCCACAGAAAATACCAAGTCTGCAGAGTCTGAAGAAGAATTGCCTACCAACTTATCATAGTATGGAAAAGGGAGAGTATCCACAAACAAGGCATTCATTTCTCTATGTGTAAGAGGTGGCTTGACTTCTGTCGCAACTTGATGCCATCTACATGCATACTCCTTGTAATTTTCTAAGGGATTCTTCTTTATGTTTTGGAGTGTCCATCGATCAGGAGCTAATCCTAACATATGCTTGTATTGCCATAAGAACATTCGAGCTAAATCTCTTCATTTGGAAATTTCATTGCTTCTGAATCTAGTATACCATTGAGCAGCGACTCCAGTCAAACTGTCTTGAAACACATGAATGAGTAACTTTTCATTACCAGCATAGGCAGCCATCTTGTTGCAAAACATGATTAAATGCATCTTTGGACATTTTCTACCATCATACTTCTCAAATTCTGGCATTTTAAACTTTGATGGGATGACCACATCTGAAATTAGGCATAAATCTCTTGGATTCACTGAACCATACCCATCGTAGTCCTCTATAGCTCACAGCCTTTCGTCCAAACACTTATAAGAAATGTCTCCCATCTTCAACAAGTTTTCTTTAACTTTCCCATAACCTGGAATATCATTTGAAACTAGACGGTGAGATGCTTGTTCTGCCAGACTTGCAATGGTGGAAGCTTGTTCTTTTCCAATCTTAAATTTTGACTGCTGTGCTGAGACCCTATTTTTCCCATTTTCGATCTCTTGCATTTGAGTTTGCATAGTCTTAGTTCCCTGTAACCATTCCAAAAATAAATCAGACAATTCAAACCCCATTTTGTAGTGACCAAGATAAGATTCTTCTTTTCGAGGCTCATAGCCACTGACATTGGATTTTATCATGAATATGCAGATGAAACTATGCATGAGACTATGGGATGCAAATGTTATGACAAATATTGAATAATTTGCAATGTAAATGACAATCACTTGAAAGAGTTAGACATGCACAACATCAATTAACTTAAAGAAAGGAAATCATTCTATTACAAAATCAAGAGTATCTTATTACAAAGCAACTGAATAAACCAAGCCCATAAGCAACTTTCTCAATGTCCTTAGGCATAAACATCGAGATTTCAAATTTATCATCCATGCTCCATCACTGTATCCCGGGTTCCTTTGTACAAAATAGTAGCTTCCCTTCATTTATCAATTCTTGCACTCTATGCTTCAATACAAGGCAATCTTCAGTGGAATGACCCGCTACTCCATTATGATAATCACAATGTTCATTGGCTTTATACCACTTAGGGTATGGTGGAGTATATGATTTGACAACACGAGGTTTTTCCATTAATCCTTGTTATAACAGTTGAGGAAGCAATGATGTATAGGTGTAAGGAATTGGGTTTATATGTGGAGCCTCTTTTGGTGCCTTTTGCTTTTTTTTCAGGACAGCAGGTCGGGTGACTGGCTGGCGCACTAGCATTTTGTGCGAGGCACTTGTATAAAGGTTCAGTGATGGGTTAGGGCAGGAATGCCTATTACTGCTTGGCACCATATTCACACCTGATGGACGAAGAGATGATGGTTGCGTAGGCAGAGTACTGGTGTTTGGTGATTGATGAGAAGGAATACTAACAATTGGTGGCATGTATAGATACAAAGGTGATGATTGATGAGGCATATTGCTAGGAATTACTGGCTGAAGGGATGAAAATTGAAGTGAATGTGAGCAAGATGACTGGTGGGGATGAACCTTTTGTGGATGGGGGGATAGCACTTGTTGTGGTTGAGTAATACTGGTTGGTGGAGAAGATGAATCGCCCTTAGAGAAGCTGGGTTGGTTAGAGATTTG
Source organism: Microcos paniculata (assembly GCA_030664755.1). Taxonomy (NCBI): domain Eukaryota; kingdom Viridiplantae; phylum Streptophyta; class Magnoliopsida; order Malvales; family Malvaceae; genus Microcos; species Microcos paniculata. The sequence continues at coordinate 15,064,477 of CP131463.1, forward strand.
AGACAAGTCAAAATGTGACATGTTGGTAGATGGAGCATGACTTTGAGAGGGTTGGGACAGTGATAGGTGGGGAAAATAAGAGTTTAGCTTTGATTCATCATCTTCTGTCCACATTCTTGAAATGCGATTTTGGAGTTCTGCTAACTCTTCATTTACTTCACCCATGTTTTCTACCATTTTATCCAATCCTTTGGCTTCTCTTGAGCTGTAAGCGACTTCTCCAATAAGTCTTGCATGTTGTAAGCCTTCATCCATAATCTGAGTAGGATCCAAGGAGGTTTGTTGCCCAGAATTTTCTCGAGAAAAAGTCTCAACAGCCCCTATCTGACTCAATTTCTCCAATTTCTCTACTCGTTCTTTCAGTTTACACATAACCTGCCCGAGCCACTCCTGATTATACTCCAAAGATGCTATATTGACCTGTGTCTCTGCTTGTTTGCACTCCAAGATGCTTAATGGATATTCCACTGAATCTTCCATTTCCCAAATTTCTGAGGCCCGGGATAAAGTGAACTTAGTAAAAACTTCACAAGCAACAAAATGATGCATGCTGGTAAATGGCAACAACTAATAAAAGTGCAGTAGCATGTAAATGAATACTAATGCATGAGCATTGATATGCAAATGAGCATGATGAATGTGTAATGATGCAATCAAAAGGACATGATGCTTTCCTAGACTTCAAGTTTTGCCTTTTTTCTTCTTTTGCTTTTTTTTTTGCTTTTTTGTTTTTGCTTTTTTTTTTTTTAAAAAATTTCAAAAGAACTAATCAACCAATTTTCTTTGCCTCCTATCCCCCCTTTTTTTTTGCACACATTTTATGAATAAAGGCAATTTTTCTTTTGTTATTCATCCATTCATCACTTCTTTTTATTCCTTATCTTTACATCAATATAAAATGTATAATGTATAAAGAATGAAGGAAAACAAATGAACATCTAAACAATAATAATTTTTCACAAAAGAACATGCCCCTTTTTCACCATTATTACACACGCACACGCATAAATATCCCAGTTTAGAACACTGAATATTCATGGGGCAGGTAGTCCTCATTTTGTAGGTAATGTGCTTACCCACTCTACGATCATCATAAGAAATAAAATGAGTTGATAAAAGGTTAGAACACATTCCTCCATGTGCCTTAAGAAAACGGTTTCTCTCGAGAGGTTCGGCCCCACTTAAGTTTGAAGGGTTTGACTCTAACTAGGCTGGGATTCCTCACAAGGTTTCTATATGCTGATTTAAGGCTATAGACAAGGGTACCCATCGGACAAGATAGGGTGGAGACGATACGTTCGCGCTTCGTCTAATAGGAAAAGAGTCCGTACTTCCGGAGGCTCTTATGACATGTTTAGTGTTGTGTGTGGGAGAAACTTTACCTTTACCAACCACCTTTCACCACATGATGCCCCAATAGAACAGGAAGATAGAGGGGAAAATACTATCAACAATCAAATAAAGGGTTAGTCCAATTCAAAAGAATAAATATATAAACAAAATAAAGAATAGAAAATAGACATGGAATATATACAAGAAATAAAAGGCAGGGAAACAGGCAAGAAGTATATACAAGATACAGGCAATTAAAAGCAAAGATTGGCATACAAGACGTGCACAATATACATATGGACAAAGACCAGAGATGGAGCATGCGAGACATATACATACGGAAAATATATAATCAATCAAAAAATATGTACAAGGGAAACAAGGTCATGCCACATAATGAAATGAATCAAATAATGTGAGGTGCAAAATGCAATTTTGAAAAAGATTTTATTGAAGCAATTTAAGGTGCAATATGCAATTTTGAAAAAAGTTTTATTGATGCAAATGCAAGATGCAAAAAGAAAGTTTATTTACATTTTTGTCCAAATCAATGAATATATACAAATATGAATGTTCATGAATGAAATCGAACTTTAAAAACATTTCAAAATTAACCCTCTATTGGAAACAAGCCTTTTTGAAAAATGGCTCGACTCTCATCTTTTCCCCAGTGGAGTCGCCAATCTATCGAAAAGTCTCAAGAGGCAAAAGGCGCCCGACGGGAAAATTTTGGCGAATAAGAAGATTTTGAAAACAAGAAAAGGAGTCGCCACTAACCATTTGGTTTAGGTAGGTTAGCCACCCATTTTGACTCCGTTTAACCTAACGTAATCTACAAAGATTACCTTAGGTCAAATAGGTATTGATCTATGAAAACAGATTTTGGGTTCGGGAGCCGGTTACGTTCGAGGAAGGATTAGCACCCCCGAAACGCCCGGAAATCGGTACCATAAAGTCTTTTGAAAATCAATTTTAGGGTTAATGACAAAATGCTTTCAACATAAAAAATGTAATTAAAAAAATTTGAATGTCGTAGTAAAAACTCCTTTTGGTATGGGTTAATCCACCCTTAAAGAAAATTCGATTTAATGAGATCCGTATTAAAATTTGGTTAGAAAATTCCCAATGTAGAATAACCGAGTTGAGAACTTCCAAAAATAAATTTTGAAAATCAAAAAGTTAAAACAAGTAATTTTTCAAAGATAAATTTTGATTTAAAGAAAAATAAGGGTTTTGAAAAAGATAGGATTAAATTTAGAAAGACCTCAATTGTTAAGGACTAAATTGAAATCTTTCGAAAATATTTTTGGATTTTTGATATTAATGTCGGAATAATCAAATTCCTTTTATTGATGATGAATTTTGATTAAAAGCAAGATTTTTAAAAAGAATTTAATTTTAAATGGGAAGATTCCAATGTTGGGGCCTAATTGAAATCTTTCAAAAACATTTTTGACCTTTTTGAAAATAATGTTGGAATAATTGAATTCCTTTTACTATTGGATCTCATTTTCTAAAACTTTGATTAAAGAAATTAACCAAAGTTTAATTTATATAAGAAAACCTCAACTATTGATTAAGTTTGAAATTTTCCTAAAAGTCATTTTTTAGATTATAAAATTATGTCGGAATTGAAATTCCTTTTGCTGATAAGGGGAATTTTGAAAGACAACTTTTTTTTGGGGGGTTTTTGAAAATTGACATTAATTAAAGAAAAATCTTGAATATTTGATGGAAAAATAAACATGATATGCATGTGATTTTGATGAAATTGAATGAAGAAAATATATTTTTTGGTTTTTGAAGGGATAAAAATTCTCTTAAATCTCCATCGTACTTCCGGTGAGAAACTCAGAGAAATTTCTATCTTGATAGACCATTGAGCATCTCGTACTTCCAAGACACCCTCCGGCTTCCCATGCACATGAATTTTGTGAAAACGATGCTCTAATTTCTAAATGCATGAAATGATGGGACAAAATAAACCAAGAAGATGGGTTAGCACAAGCAATATATTTGGTACATAATTAAAAAAAATGCATGAGCCCTAATTTCTAAAATATCGTAAGTGATGTAAATGGGCCTAAACTAAATGACATGATATAATGAAATATCTTAAATTACTAAATGGCATAAAAATATGGAATGACCTAAAATTCTAAAATGGCATGAAATATTAAAAATGACTTAATTTAATAATTGACATAAAATAAGTGGGCCTAGACCCAACTAGCAAAATAGATTAAGCATTGAATCTTGAAATTCAACAAGAAAAATATCCCAACGATGCATATCAGTTCATGAATCAAACAAATAGCATAACTTAACAGATCCAAACCAATAAATAAACATTGCCCAAGCAATCAAGCAAGAACAGTAACACATATTAACAAGATTCAATCAAGCAAAAACTAAACAGTCCAACGAAGTTTAGAATCCTGACCCAAATAAATAATAAATAAAAACTTACTATAGCCTCATGACAACTGCTAATCTATCAAGCAAAAGGATCAAATCATCAGTACAACACATGTCCCATAAGTCAAGTGAAATGACATACCCTAAAAGTCAAATAAGGTGGCTACATGTGAACGCTGTTCATCAGATAAATACGAAACCCAATGCAAACATATCAACTTGATATATTCGACAAAGTAAACGAGACCCGAAAAAGGAAGAAGAATTACCCAAAACGTCGTTGTCCCCTGGACCTGGATTCAAAATATAATTTCTTCTTTTCTTCTTTCTCTTTCTCCTAATCAACTCTCCAGCGTCACCTCCATTTCTCTCGAACCCAAGGAGCTGCCGTCGAACTTTGGTGGACTTTTCTTATTATCTTTATCTGTACATGAAGGAGAAGGGATATTCCCCGGCCATACCGATGCCTAAAGTCCTGTCTTTTTTCTCTTCTTCTCTCGGTCTTTCGCTTCTTTTCCTTTCCAAACGACAATCCTTTTTCTGTGACAAAACGAAAGCTGCAGTCACCTTTTGCTTCCCTGCTTCGTCAAACTATGAGCGGCTTTACAAATCTCAAAAGCAAATAACAGAAACCGTCGCTTCGAGGAACCCAATCACCAACATTCCACCGTTTTGATTTCAAAGAGAAGACCCCAATAAAAAAGTTCTGGAACAAAAACTGCACTTCCCCTTTCTTTTTTTTTCTCTTGTGATCGGTTGTTCTTGGCCCTCCCTCTCTCTCAAAACTATCTTCCTACCGTCTGGATTTGCAAACCAAGCTACCAGAAAAAAATGCCTAATTTTTGAAATCCCTCCTTTTTTATTTTCGGCCTCCCCTCTCCTCTTTTATCCTCTGTTTGATGAATACTCCTCTCTCCCCTTTTTTTTTAAAACTATAGAAGACTCTCTGCTCTTTTTTGAAACCACACCCCCAGAAAACTCCTTCTTTTTTTTCTTCCTTTTAAAACTAAAGTTCGCTGCTCTCTTTTTTCAGCAAAATGAAAAAAATAATAATAAAAAAACCAACGGGCCCAAAAAAAACAAAAATGGCCGACTTGAAAACTCCAACTCCTCCCATGAGGAAACCCCACTCCTATCAAACTTTATAGCCGCGACCTCCTTGTCAACATCACCAGCGGGCGAAACAGCATTGATTCTGCCAATTGAATATTGCGTTCTCAAAGCAACACCACATCCCCACCTACATACGTTACTTCCACTGAACTGACCAAGCCTATCCAAAGAAGAAGTAGTTAATTGCTTGGCAAGGTCTGCACCATATCGACAGTGGCCTACAGGCTAACCAATATTAACAACCAACAAGAACTTTGACAAAGATGCTAACTCATCATGCCATGTAGCAGCTGCACTCAGAGTACAGCAGAATTAATTTGATGCAGAACTTCCACAGCGAGCATCATATGCCTATTGGGAGGTCACGAGGAGTAATCCGCAGTTGAAGAAAGCGAAGGACCTGTTCTTATCTGAGGAGTTAAAAGATAGAAATCATGCGAAGTGTGCCTCTGCTTTCATGTGGCTGCTGTTGGGGTTTTATTTGGCTTCCCAATAATTTGAGCAACCTTAAGGAGGAAACCTCCAAGGTCATGACACGCATAGATCCTGTCAGGAGTAAGCCTTTCCTGTTTTGCCTCTTGCTTTTTCATATTCATGACAGAGTTCTCTCAAAGTTGAAGCCCCTTTTGTGACTGCTACAGTCAGCATTGCCTTTCCATGGTCCACATGCCTAATCATGACAACATTGACGGGAGGTCTTGTATAAGCAAAAGTCTGTGAATATTGTGTAGTGGAGTGGCATTGGTGGGAGCATGGCTCCATTAAAAGAATAAAAGTGTGGGGCAATGACTTTTGGTTATATCTTTATATATAATTATATATTTGCACACATAAATATATATAAATATATGTGTACATATAAATATATATATATAAATACATATATATATATACATAAATATATATATTTTGCATGATAACTGAGTTAATTTGGTTCGGTCTAAAAATAATTTTAATATATTTTTTATTTTAAATTTTTATTCCCTTTCTTTCAACCTCATCTGATGGCCCTCAATTTTGGTATTGTGAACCCCATTTTAACCTCACTTTCTCGGTTGTCATTGGTTGCTGGCTTGCTAACTTTGCTTTTGTGGTCCATGCAGGGTTATCCAGCTGTCTGAGAGAGAGCAGCTGTTTGAGAGAGCTACATGGGCCCGTCATGTGATGTTGGAAGGGAAATATCAACAGCATTTTGTCCATTTGTCAACACTGCCACAGTCACGAAAACAATCTTTTGCAAGATTAAAACATAACAGCTCTATTTCACATGCACCACAAAATCATGGCCCCACCAAAATTGTCTTTTCCTTCAAACCAAAATGAAAGGTTGTCGTTGGTGGCTGCTTTGGTTTTAAAATTAAGGCGGTGATGATGGGATGTTGGGAGAGAAATATCAAGAGCATTTTGTCCATTTGTCAACACTGCCACAGTCACGAAAACAATCTTTTGCAAGATTAAAACATAACAGCTCTATTTCACATGCACCACAAAGTCATGCCCCCACCAAAATTGTCTTTTCCTTCAAACCAAAATGAAAGGTTGTTGTTGGTGGCTGCTTTGGTTTTAAAATTACTGCCGACTGCATTGAGGGAATCTCGGAGCTGAGTGAGAGTGCTGCCTGTTGCTCATTCCAACATCATATCTAATTGTCTCATATGAAAGCCCACTCCATTCCAAATAGTAATCCAAAGAAAAGAAAAGAAAAACAATGAAGTTAAAATAAGAATAAAATCAAATTCAAATAAATCAAATAAATAAAAAAAACAGGAAAGGTAGGAAGAAAAGAAATTAAATAATAAAAATAGGGTGTCTACATATATGTATAAAACATATATATATTTGAAACACATTAACATAAACATAAACACACACACACATAAATCCTTATATTTCCTTTTTAAAACATCTCAGTTCCTACGTGGGTATATCACCAAATAATTATGTGTGTGGTGGTGGATTCCCTGTGTTCCAAAACCTTTGAAAATTATTTTATCTTTTGAAAATGCCTTACCTTAGTGGCTAGGCACTAAAATCTAAACCACTCACAGTGTTGGGAGGTTCGTCTACCTCCAAAAGATCCATGTAGCTTAACCTCCGAAGTATCACCGCACTCGATTATCTGGAACCCTAATATATGAAAATACGTGTTAGCATTCACAATCAAACTATGAATACACCTATGAGGCTCTAGCATGACCTGAGAAGGTGTTTGGATGTGTTTCGGGGCTTAGAAAAGTGTCCAGGAGGTTTTGAGGTCAGAATCGAATACTTAACAAAAAATTACCTAAATGCCCCTAGGGTTTAGGGCGGGCCCCTCATGAACAGGGCCACTCCCGCACGGGACTGGCCAAGTCCCGCGTGGGACTTGGCCTACAAGTCACTCAAGCACGGGAGTGAGTTGGCTTCCGCACAGGAGCCATCTGCAAGCCTCGGGAATCGAGGCTTCTCCTCGATTTTTGAGCCCTTCGTCTTACGATTCAACTCGAAAATCAAGACGAACATTGCTCACATCTTCCACAATGCATTTACCCAGGCAAAAACGAGAATCACAAGCTCAAAGGTCCTAGATCTCAAATTTAAGCTAAAATCTAGGTAAAAAGCTAAACTTAATTTTGAGCTTGGATCTCTCTTAGACCGATGCATAGAAATGCGTGAAAACTTAATAAAATGTAGATTAAGGTGAGTAGAATAACATACCAAGATCTCACCTTGATCCTTCGGTCGGTTTGTCTAGCTCGACCAATACTCCAAAATTGCTCCGAGGGAGCCAATGAGAGGAGAGGAAGAGAGGGAGAAGAAAATGAGAGGGGGTGAGCTCCACTCCCCCTATTTATAGGTAAGCACGACACCGAGCCTACTCGGATCCCGGCCAGACTTAATTTCTCCCTTTTTCCACTTCTCATAACCTCGATCCTTGGCCTAATCCACCGACCAATTCACCAATAGGTGTCCAATCCATTGGCTATGGACTTAAAGAAGTCCAATTTATGCTTCCATGCATGGTTACTTGTCTCATCTTCTAACTACGTCTTATCCTAATTTCCACTTCTTTTCTTCATCTTAACACATCCGGACCGACATATTATTGAGTTAATATGCCGTCTTACACTATTCCAGTTGTCCGAAAAAGTCAGATTAGGTCCAGGAGTGTCACAACAGTAACCAACCTACTCCACCGACAAAAGGGTCATATCTTTGGAGAAGTATTGTTAAGGGAGGCTCCATATTGGAAAAACGATTGCAATGGAGAATAGGAGATGGAACTAGAGTTAATTTTCGGAATGATATATGGCTTGAAGCGGGCAAAACACTTGCCGAGCTAGTCAACTTTCCGTATAACCCAGGGTGGGATTCCCTACTTGTGGAAGAATTCATTAAGAAGTATGGCTAGGACATGGACAAAATCAGAGAACACCTCCCTGATGAACTGGCCAAGAATATTGGAAGCCTACCTGTAGGTCTACATATGCAGTTACCTAATAGAATTATTTGGAGACTCTCTCCCATGGGTTTATTAACTACAAAGTCTGCCCACCAAAGCCTAACAGAGAAAACAAGTGACATATCCCCATGTGTGAAGGAGATATGGAAAATAAAGGTTTAGCCCAAAGTCCAAACTTTCCTATGGCTGGCTATAAATAACAAAATTTTATGTAATCTAAACAGAAGTGTAAGAAAGTTGAGTGATGATTCCTCCTATAAGATGTGTGGCGTAGCAGAGGAATTGGTCCTACATGTCCTCAGAGATTGTCCTAAAGCTTGGGAAATATGGGACGCTCTCATGATTGATACGGCCTTTAGGGGAACCTGGGCTCTTGAAAGAGTGGACTAGATGAAATGGAACTTGACTTCTAGGAAATGTCTGAGTGTTGGGGAATGGAACTGGCTGGAGTTATTTGCTATAACATGTTGGCAGATTTGGAAGTGAAGGAACGCCAAGGTCTTTTCCAATCTTGAATGGAAACCATAGGCAAGATCATGCTGGAATGGCACACCTTGTCTTTGCCTGGTGGAACCAAGAAACTCAAGGAAATGGTGTTATTGAGCTGGGAGAAACCAAAAGATAACTGGATTAAACTGAATGTTGATGGGAGCTGGGACCAAAGTAATAATATTGCAATAGTTGGAGGACTCTTCAGGGGAGGTAGTGGTAATTGGATTGGAGGCTTTTGCTACAATATAGGGGATTACATCATTGAATTAGCTGAATTGTAGGCTATCTACCATGGAGTGAAATATGCCCGCCAACTGAACCTCAACTATGTGGAAATTGAATTAGATTCCAGTAGTTCGGTTCAAGCTGTCAAGCAAGATGTTAACATCAATCACCCCCTCTTCCCCCTTGTGTCTGCCATTCGTGGGATGCTTGACGATTGCAAGAGCTGGAGCTTAAGTTATGTGCCTAGAGAAAAGAACATGGCGGCCGATTGGATAGCAAAATGGAGTTGCAAGCAAAGGAGAGGACTCATTTTGCCATCCCCCAACTGGGTTGGGTAGTACTCTTTTAGCTGATGTTATAGGGGTGAGTCGCCCTAGAGTTATGTCTATTTAATTTGGGCTTTGACCCCGTTTTCCAACCAAAAAAAAAAGAATGAATATCGGTAAGCAAAAGTCACACCTGTGTCGTTAGAGTTTGAGATTTTTCTTAGATTTATTTACCGGATTTTGGATTGGTAGGGCAAAATTTTTGGCTGTGAGAGGGTTATCCACTATTAATGTCTATTATGTAACCTACCATTTTATGACCAAATGAGGATTGGTCAAAGTGATAAGATTTTTAGACTAGTGGTATAAGGTATCCGGATTCAAACTTTCATGGATTCCCTTTGGTAGATGATCTGTAAGCCCGAAAAACTCCAGAAAATTCGAGTCCGTAAACTCTTAAAGAGGTTGACGATTTATCCTGATCTTAGATATGGAATAACCTACCTTATTCCTAAACTTATTTTTCTAAAAAAAAAAACTATCATTTTATATTCCAAATATATATATATTATTGAAAAAAAGGCATAATGTCAAATTTGTCCCTTTGCGAAAGTGTCAAATAAACGCTCTTAATTTGGTCAACTTAGTGCTTAGCTTTCTAGTCTTTGTCAAAATACACTAAATAAGCCCCTATGATGTCAATTATTGGGATAATTGAACCTTCATCTTTTGAAATTTTGTCAAATAAATCAGAATTTAAATGAAAAAAAAATTACTTGACAGCTGATCCCACTAAGCACGTTATTTTCTACTTACATGAGAAATCACATATACATAATTAGATGTTAAATCCGCTGTCAAACAAAACCATCAATTAAAATTTGTCACATGATTTTTTCTCTTGTCCTATTTGCGCTTATTTGATGAAAAATCAGAAGAATAATGCCTTAATTTACGTAATTAAAAGTATAAGGTTTATTTGACACTTTTAGAAAGGTATGGGCATTAAAGAAATTGCCTAGCTTGGAGATCACCTCAAATAATTTTTTTTTTATTTCTTTTAATTCTTGATAGATTGTCACGTTTGAACTTTAAAGCACTAAAATTGTATATAATAATAATACTCCAAGGTTGGACAAAGTTAAATCAAACATGGTGCAGGGGTAAGTATGACGCGATTTCACAGTCTTTATAAAGTAAAAGATTAAAAGGATAAAGTAAAACGAATACCAAGGTTAATTCAACTTTAAAACTCTTTTCTCTTTCTACTTAGTTTCTCAGTTTTGATAAATAACTTGTTTATGTTTAAATCTATAGGACATTAGACATGGAAATCCACATGGCTCAAACCTCAAAGGGTAACACCACATGTAAACAGGTTGGCAAGAAAGTGGCAGTGTGCCACTGCTTCACAAGTGAGAAATGAAGCACATGCCCTTAGTTTAGGCTTCTCGGCACTCACATGCAAGGCAAGGCAACCTCAAGCATAAATGTATAAATGTCTAATTTAAAGCTAACTCACAACATAATTTGCCTTCATGTCCAATTTAAGTGCTAACTAAATAATCAAAGAGAAGGTTTAATACAAATGAAAAAGTGCATAATTACAAAGAGAAAGCAATTATTATATATAGAAAGTGAACAACACTACGGCACATCAAAGGGAGGCCGAGGTCGAACAATTGCATTCTTATGACAAGTGAAATGTACGTTTCTATGTATAGCTCGAAGAGCAATCTAAAACCTTAAATTTGTACACTTGTCATCAAAAGGGATTCATTAGGCAGAAAAATAGGTTTGGAAAATGATAGGTGTAATTTACACCTATATTATGGATTAATTTAGAGCCTAATTTATACAATTTATGTGTAATTTATGTTATATGTTAGATTATTCCCTTTCACTTTGGTTTAATAATTGTTTTGCAGGTTAATTAATTTAAATTTGAGCAAATAAAGCAAAAAGAAGTCAAAATGGACTTGAAGACAACTAAGCAAGGGAGCCACATAATCATAGCATGAAGAAAAGTCAAAGCCTTGATGAGAACAAAAGTCACGTGGAGGCCAAAAAGCAAATCAGCCACATACTTGGATCTAATTGGTGAAGGTGACGTGGGAAGCACATTGAAGAAGAATGAATTGAAGCAAAATTTTAGCGAGTGAATCGAGAAGAAACGGCGCCGAACCATAACATAAGCGGCGCCACTTCTTATTTTCAGTAAAATTTGCAGTTACACCTCGGATTTGATACGGCGCTGGAACACTAGTGAAGTGGCGCCGTTTCTTGCTTGATTACCAAGCTTTTACACGCCGAAAATTGGACCTAGCAGTTGGACTTTGGACTCATGTGTTTTATTTTAATTAAAAGTCCAACTAGCATTAGAATTCTTAATCCTTAAGTCCTATAAATACCCTAGTTAGCTAGTATAAATAGATTATTTAGGGGAAGACTTTTGGGGGGAGGAAGATTTTGGAGAGCAAGCACTCAAGGGAGCAACTTTGTCAACTTGGGAGATTTTCTTCTTTACTTTCTTCTTTAATGCAATTGTTTATTTTCTTTAATATGAGTAGCTAAATTCCTTGTTGGGGATTTGGGTGGATCTTCTAGAGATTTTAATTCAATATTTGTATGGATTGATTTTCTGGGTTAAATCTATTTTCTTTGTTCTTAATGCGCTTTATGTCTGGCCAACATAGAATAGATCTTTGGAATTGTATGAAGGACTGAGAGGTGAAATATAATTCGTGCTCTAGGGAAATAGACACAATCTAATTGGATACAAGAGTAATTCAGTTTATTGTGATAACCATAATTAAATTAGGGTCATAGAGAAACTGATTTAATTATTAATCCTAGGATCTTAATGTTCTTAGCTAATTAGTTTATGCACTGAGAGGTGGTAATCACTTAGTTAGGAAAGCTTAGGATGATCTGAGAGGGCTCCTAAGTAGATTAGTGATTGTTATTTTAACCCTGATAATTAAATTCATACATAATTGGATTAAATACCTAGAAGAGAAGCCTAAACCCTCACATCCATTCTATTGATTTTTCTTTATTATTTAATCTTTGCTTTCTTAGTTAATTTCTACAATCATCTTCTCTTTAATTGTTTGCAATTTGATTTTATTAAATTCACTTTTCTTTACAAACTTTGCTAGAATTAGGTTGTTAGTTTTCTCAAGTCCTCGTGGGATCGCTATCTTGGAATACTCCAAGCTTTACTACTTGATTTCGTACTCTTGCGAAAAATCCCGATCAAGTTGGCGCCGTTGCCGGGGACTTGATTTGATTGCTAATATATTTAGTTCTAGTAATTTTAATTTTATTTTTTGTTTTTAGTTTTAATTTAATTTAGCTTACCTTTTCTTTTCTTTGTTCCTTAGGTAGTTTATGACTCGACGAATTGAAGGATTAAATCCGAAAGTTTCCTTGAATCCTGAAATAGAAAAATCAGCAAAGAAACTCAGAGCTGAACTTGTGAGACTTCAAGGAGTAGAAAGGAGATTTTTAAGAGAAAAAGAGATGGCTGACGATAGAGTCAATGATGCGCTTAACAATCAGCCCCAAGGTGCCAATACTGGAGCCAACAATAATCCACCTGCAGATCAGAATGTTCAAGCTCCAATTACTCATCCAATGGCTGACATCCAGCGACCAAAGATGGGGAATAATTCATCATGCATTCGACTTCCTGACAGAGCGAAGAACTATGTGTTGAAACACACGGTGTTGAACATTCTTCCTCAATTTCATGGGCTGCCTTCGGAAGATGCGCTCAATTTTCTCCATGAATTGCATGATATAGTGGCTACTCTTCCACTCACCAATATATCAATAGAAGAATTGAAGATGAGATGCTTTCCCTATTGTTTGAAAGGAGCAGTGAAGAGTTGGTTGTCAACCTTACAAGAGAATTCCCTTGATTCTTGGGAGAAGGTAACTGATGCTTTTCTCCGTAAATTTTACTCTCCTAGGAAGACTAGTGAATTGAGAAAGAAGATCCAAGATTTTGTACAAGATGAGAATGAGACTTTTCATGATGCTTGGGACAGATTTAAGGGATTGGTGTGCCAATGTCCTCATCATGGCTATCCAATCAATCTTCTTTATCAATTTTTCTATGAAGGTTTGGATGTTGAATATCAATCTTCTGTAGACAATGCCACTGGAGGGTATATTTCTACAAGGACTGCTGAACAATTGGAGAATGTCTTTGAATCTCTGGCTGCTAGTTCTGAACAAAGAATGGTGAAGAAGAAATCTAGATCAAGTGCCTATCAACCTCAAAATCAGAATCAACTTGATGCCATTGCATCTAAAATGGATGTGATTATGAAGGTGGTTTTAGATGATAAGCCAAAGAAACCAGAGGTATGTTTCCGCTGTGGTATGTATGGCCATTCTCCGAAATTTTGTATGAATGAGAATCCTTGTGATGAAGAAGAAAAGTGTTCTGAGAATGTGAGTTACATGGGTGCTTATGGAGGACAAAAAGGTGTCAAGAATGATCCTTTTGCGCCTACGTATAATCCAGCTTGGCGAAACAATCCGAATTTCTCTTGGTCTAACCAAGGTGCTGCCAATAGACCTCTATCCATCTTACAAAAGCCTCATCCTCAACAATCTCAATTGTCTGCACAAAATCCTGGTATTGAGGATAAGCTTGAAGCTTTTATGACACAATTTGGTTCAAAGCTTGAAAAGCTTGATAAGCTGGATATAATTGAAGATCATTTGGGAAAACTTGATAGAGTTGTTGACTCTCATACTGCTGCTATCAAAAACCTTGAAATTCAAATGGGTCAAATGGCGAAATTACTTAGTGAGCGTGGTCAAGGTAGACTTCCAAGCAACACAGAAATCAATCCGAGGGAACATGTTATGGCAATCACACTTCGAAGTGGTAAGGTAATTGAGAATCCTTCAAAAAGAGAGAATCAAGAGGTTGTACAAGAGGATTCGAGAGTAGAAAATGTGATTCATGAGAGCAGGGACGAAGCAGGGCCGGATCATGATAGAAGCAGGGCCGGTTCTGCTCAACAAAAAGGCCATGGGCAAAGCAGAGTTGAAGCGGCGCCAAACCTTACAACAAACGGTGCCAGTTCTGAAAATCAGCTTAAAAACACCGATTACGACAAGGAAGCGGCGCCGGATCATAAGACAAGCGGCGCCGGTTCTTCCCTAAAGAATCTTGTTGTTGAAAACGAAGTTAAAACGGCCCCGAATGATGAAGGAAACGGCCCTGGAGTTATTCTGGAACCTGAATCCGAGGTTAAACCTTATGTTCCACCGATTCCATTCCCTCAAAGGCTGAAGAAAAGACAAAATGAAAGCCAATTCAAGAGATTTATGGATCTCCTTCGAACATTGAAGATCAACATCCCTTTTGTTGAAGCCTTAGCGCAAATGCCCACTTATGCCAAATTCTTGAAGCAATTGATTTCAAATAAGAAGAAGCTTGAAGAGTTTGCAATCGTACCTTTAACGGAGGAATGTAGTGCAATCCTTCAAAGGAAACTACCTCCTAAGTTAAAGGATCCAGGGAGTTTTATCATTCCTTGCCAATTTGGTTCTTCAAATAGTTACAATTGTCTTTGTGATTTAGGTGCAAGTATTAACTTGATGCCTTTATCTTTGTTCAGGAAACTTGGAATTGGAGAACTAAAACCGACTACAGTGGCTTTGCAATTAACGGATAGGTCAATTCGATATCCTGTAGGGATTGTGGAGGATTTGTTGGTGAAAGTGGGAAAATTAATTTTTTCCCATTGATATTCTTGTAATGGATATTGAATATGACGTTGATGTTCCTGTGATTGTTGGAAGACCTTTCTTGGCAACAAGTGGAGCCTTAATTGATGTGCCAATGGGAAAGATCACATTTAGAATTGGCAATGAAAGGGAAGTATTTCAGATTTTTAAACCTTTGCCAGTTCAATATTTTAATGATGATCATATGCTTTTGGATGCAGGACCTAAGGAAAAAGATAAGAAGAAGTTCAAAGAGGCCATAACTGTGCTTAAGGAATGAGATAAATTGTGTGGATCACCCGCACATAATTTTCAAGGATGTCGAAACGTCCAAAGCGCAGTCCGACGGGAAATTTGGCGAATGTAAAAATAAGATTTGAGAATTTCGAAAAAATAAGAAAAGGAGTCGCCACTAACCATTTGGTTTAGGTAGGTTAGCCACCTATTTTGACTCCATTTAACCTAACATAATCTAGAAAGATTACCTTAGGTCAAACAAATATTGGTCTACAAAAACAAGTTTTGAATTCGGGAGTCGGTTACGTTCGGGGAAGGATTAGCACCCCCGAAACGCCCGAAAATCGGTACCATAAAGTCTTTTGAAAATCAATTTTAGGGTTAATGACAAAATGCTTTCAACATAAAAAAATATAATTTTAAAAAAATTTTGAATGTCGGAGTGAAAACTCCTTTTGGTATGGGTTAATCCACCCTTAAAGAAAATTCGATTTAATGAGATCCGTATTGAAATTTGGTTAGAAAATTCCCAATGTAGAATAACCGAGTTGATAACTTCCAAAAATAAACTTTGAAAATCAAAATGTTAAAACAAGTAATTTTTCAAAGATAAATTTTGATTTAAAGAAAGAAAAAAAAATAAGGGTTTTAAAAAAATGAGTTTAAATTTAGAAAGACTTCAATTGTTAAAGACTAAATTGAAATCTTTCGAAAATATTTTTGGATTTTTGAAATTAATGTCGGAATAATCAAATTCCGTTTGTTGATGATGAATTTTGATTAAAAAGTAAGATTCTAAAAAGAATTTAATTTTAATTGGAAAGATTCCAACATAGGGACCTAATTGAAATCTTTCAAAACGTTTTTGACCTTTTTGAAAATAATGTCGGAATAATTAAATTCCTTTTATTTTTGGATCTCATATTTAAAGCCTTGATTAAAGAAATTAACCAAAGTTTAGTTTTTAAAAGAAAAACCTCAACTATTGATTAAGTTTGAGATTTTTCTAAAAAGCCATTTCTAGGTTTTAAAATTATGTCGGAATTGAAATTCCTTTTTACTGACAAGGGGTTTTCTTTCAAAAATATTTTCAGGGTTTTCTTGAAGAAATGAGATTTGTAGGAAAACTTTTGGAATTTTAAGAAAATCATAAATATGATGTGATCTGCAAATGATCTTTTAAAAGAATGGATAAAATCATTTTTTTATTATTATTTTTTTAAATAGACGAAAATCTATATTGAAGCCTTCCGAGGCCCGATCGGAATCCCGATAAGGTTATCTCGAAAAACCCTCACCTAAGAGAATCATTGAAGCCCTCGTAATCACGAGGTCCCCTCCGACCCCTATCATCGGGATTTTCAATGCACATGATTTTTTTGAATAAAACGATGCACTAATTTCTAAATGTATGAAATGATGGGATAAAATAAACGAATAATTAAAGATGTATCAACTTAATTTCTAAGATGATGTAAATGATGTAAATGGTCCTAAATTAAATGGCATAAATTAAAATTCTAATGGACCTAAGTTAAAATACAAAAGAATTCAATTCTAAAATGCAAATGGACCTAAATGACAATGCGACAAATTAAATATGCATAACCTATATTAGAATGATTTAGATCTAAATTAAATATATGTGAATCTAAATTAAAAATTAAACAAATTAAATATGTATGGACTTAGATTAAAATGAGACCGATTAAATTAAAATGACTTAAAGTAAATGGATACAAATTATAATGACCTAAATATATGCATGGATTAAATGAGACAAATTAAATTAAAATGACCTAACGTAGATGTGTATGGATTAAAATGAAATAAAACAAATATGCATGTACATAAATTGACATGATATAAATATGTATGAAACTAAATTAATATGATGTAAATTAAATATACATGTAACTAAATTAATATGGCATAGATTAAATATGCATGAAGCTAAACTAAAAAGATATAGGTTAAATATGAATGAGACTAGATTAAAATGACATAACTTACATACGGATGGATTAGAATTAAAATGATATGAACTAGATTAAATTGCATGGGTTTGGCTAAATTAAATACGCATGAATCTAAATTAAAATGACTTAAATTAATATGCATGAATTTAAATTAAAATGACGTAAATTAAATATGTATGGATCTAAATTAATATGAGACTAATATATTTAGATAAATTAGATATGCATGAACTAAATTAAAATAACCTAAATTAAATTTGCATGAAGTTAAATCGAAATGGGTCTAAATTAAGCATGTAAAAAAAAGAAAAAAAAATTACAAATTAAATTAATTTCGGAAAATACCAGAAAAATGGAAAGCGGATCACTGCGATCGGGTCGGGTTAGAGTCTGGATCGGCGCGCGGGTCAGCAGAGAGGGCAACCGGGTCGGCAGACGGGTTGCGGGTCAACGCGCGGATCTTCAACGCTGAGCTCAGGTCGATACGCGGATCCGGGTCGGGTCGGGGCGACGCGCGGATCTTCGCTGTTGTGCGTGGATTGACACGCTGATCCGGGTCGCGGGTAGGGTCGAAGCGGGGCGACGCGCGGATCCTCTATGCTGATAGATGGAGCTGTTCGCGGGTTCGGTTCAATGGTCGGGGCGGCGCGGGCCGAGACGCGGGGAAGCGCGGGCCTGATGCGGGGGAAAGCGGGCCTGAGCCTTTAATGAGAGTAAAATGTCTATTTTGCCCTCCGTAGTATAAAAACCAAAATTTTACTTCATTTTTAAAATTTTTGCCATTTTTTCTTTTCTCTTTCTCTCTCTACCCAAGTTCTTCACTCTCTCTCTCTACAAACACAAATTAACCCCGAAAATCAATCACAAACGGATCAAAACCAACCTTCAAACCCAGAAAATTATGAACTTTCAAAGAACATCAAGAACAATTTTTTCTCTACAAACACAATTAAACCCAGAAAATCAACCCCAAACGGATCAAACATAGCTTTTTCACATGAACTTTTGATGAACACCAAGAACACCGAAGAACACCAAGAGCATTTTTCAGATTTTGTCTCCTAAATCATGAAATTAAACACAATCTTCCTATACAAACTCCTTTCAGATCACTGAACACAAAATCATACACCGATTTACCAAACTCCAAACCAAAAACCCTAGATCTAGCTTTCAAATTCCTAAAAAAAATTTTAAATCCGAGCTCTTTTCTTTCTATTTCAGTGAACCTTAGACGGAATTCAAGCCTAAAACTCACCAATTACTAGCCTATAACAAGCTCGAAATCCCTCCAAGTTGTTTTCTATTTTTTGTTTTTTTCTTTTCTTTTTTTTTTTGAAACAAAAACCCCAAGCCTAAAAAAAAAAAACCAGAAATCTCAAAAAAAATGTGTCTCTTTTTTTTTCTTTTTTTTTTTCAGAGCTCCTCCTTTTCTTTTTGAATTCCTTTTTGTTTCTCGTTTTTTGAGTGTTCTTGGGTTTTTAAGACTGAATGGAATGTCCTTGATTATTATTTTTTTTCATGATTGAAAATGGGCTGATGAGCCATGATTGAAGATGGGTTGGCAGATGATTGAAGATGGGTTGGAACCATGATTGAAGATGGGTTGGCAGACAATAATTTGAAATGGGGTGTCTACAGTTGCCCCTCTTGGAGCATTTTCTAATGATCACGAAGCTTGCTTCTAGATTATTAGGAAATGGTTCAAGACGTAGACACCATGTCTTTTTAAAACTTTTCAAGAGCCAAAACTTGGTCTCAAAAATGAAATGAGTGCCGTGATTCGGTCACTAAAATGGAACAAGTGCCGTGATTCGGTCGCTAAAATGAAACGAGAGAGTGACTCGGTTTCCCTATAAACTAACTGAACTTCGAGAACCTACATTAGGTCTCAGAATGAAATAAGAGCCATGAATTGGTCACTAAAATGGAACAAGTGCCGTGATTCGGTCACTAAATGCAACGAGAGCCGTGATTCGGTCTCCAATGAACTAAATAGACCGTGAGAACCTAAACTAGGTCTCAAAATGAAACAAGAGCCATGATTAGGTCTCTTAAATGAAAAAGTGCCGTGATTCGGTCTCTAAATGCAACGAGAGTCGTGATTCGGTCTCCCAATTGAACTAAATAGACTATGAGAACCTAAACTAGGTCTCAAAATGAAACAAGAGCCATGATTAGGTCTCTTAAATGAAAAAGTGCCGTGATTTGGTCACTCAATGCAACGAGAGCCGTGATTCGGTCTCCCAATTGAACTAAATAGATTGTGAGAACCTAAACTAGGTCTCAAAATGAAACAAGAGCCATGATTATGTCTCTTAAATGAAAAAGTGCCGTGATTTGGTCACTCAATGCAACGAGAGCCGTGATTCGGTCTCCCGATAAATTAATCATACCTTGGCGTCCAATAGAATCAAGAGCCAAAACTTGGTTTCCAACTGAATAAAGTGAATCTCAAAACCTTAACTGGGTCTCAAAATGAATTGAATGTCATACCTTGGTTGCTTAAAGAAAAATAAGAGCCGTAACCTGGTCTTTTTCGATTAACAATCATAGTTGCTGGATTCTTGGAAAAGGATACTTCCATCTTGATCTGGAGTTGATGTATCCAATACCTGACAAGTTATTTGAAAATCTAATGCTCTAAAATGATGCAATGATCATGTCATGATGCATGCAATGCTCAATGCTTGATTTGCAATGACAAATTTAGTATATTTTTGTACAAAGCCTGATTCTTGCTTGTAATAACATGGATATCTCTTGCTCAATCCCGATCTTCTTGCTCATTCATTCTGATTAACAATTTCAAACTGTATCAGTACTCTTCCGATTGCTTTTTTTCATTATTTTTGCACATTCCCGACAATTTGCTGCAAACAACTTCCATTTTCCTTACGGGTGACTGGTTAGTTGAAATCCTGTCTTTTAAACCAAACCTATGCCTTTGAAAATTAAATGAGCATTTTCATACCTGTATGGTTTCTCGCATCTTTATTCACATTTTGAAATTCATGACAAAATTTAACACAAGTGACAAACCAATTAACAATAAGATTCATCGTATTAAGAAAAGAATCAAAGAGATAGAACAACTTGGTTCAGTTTTTGCATTTCAGAACAAGATTCATACAAATGAAAGGAATTTAAACTTCAATTCGCATTCAAAAATAGGTTCATACAAACGAGAGAGCTAGTTCATTGATTCGATACAAGAGAAAGGATAAGAGGTACCTCCCAACAATGAATACTCAGAAACATGTGCGAACGAAACCTGAGTTCTTCATTTGATTAATTGATGATACCAATGAACTTGACAACTCGGTCTATTGAGTGATCTGATCTGCCCCAATTAGACCCACTGAATTTGATCTTGCTTCATTCAATAGCTGTGCTTATGCCCCTTTTTTTTCTGCTTAAGCCGCCTTTTCAGGTTTTCAACTTAAGCAACCCCTCAAATGATCCAAACTGCCCTTTTAGGTTTTCAACTTGGATCTCTCCTTTTCTTTTTCATCATTTTTCATTCTTTCCCTTCTTTTTTTTTTCTTTTTCATTTTTTCATTTTTCATTTTTTATTTTCATTTCATTTTTTCATTCATTCATTTTTTACTTCAGGCATAGTATTTCTTTATAGCATCAGCATTGATAGGATTGGAGAATTCTCTCCCATCCATCTCTTGTAATATTAAAGCTCCACCAGAAAAGATCTTCTTGACAACATATGGGCCTTCCCAATTCGATGCCCACTTGCCCCGAGAGTCACGTTGATTTGGGAGTATTTTCTTTAACACCAACTCCCCTTCTTTGAATTGCCTCGGCTTCACTTTCTTATCATAGGCTCCCATCATTCTTTTCTGGTATAACTGACCATGACAAAGTGCGGCAAGGCGCTTCTCATCAATCAAATTCAACTGATCATGTCGTTCTTGGATCCAATCAGCTTCATCCAAGTCCACTTCTCTAAGCACTCTGAGGGATGGAATTTCCACCTCGATAGGCACCACTGCTTCTGTCCCATATACCAATGAAAACGGAGTTGCCCCAGTAGATGTTCGGATTGCAGTTCGGTAAGCAAGAAGAGCAAATGGTAACTTCTCATGCCAATCTTTATAAGTTTCAGTCATCTTTGCTACGATTTTCTTGATATTCTTGTTAGCTGCTTCCACCGCCCCATTCATCTTTGGCCGATATGGTGTGGAGTTGCTATGAATGATCTTGAACCGAGAACATAGTGATTCTATCATTTTACTATTCAAATTCTGAGCATTATCGGAAATGATTCTCTCCGGGAGGCCATATCTGCAGATGATCTCCTTCTTCAAAAACTTAGCAACTACTGATTGTGTAACACTGGCATATGAGGTTGCTTCAACCCATTTGGTGAAATAATCAGTCATAACAAAGATGTATAGATGACCATTTGAAGCTTTCGGAGTAATTGGGCCGATAACATCCATTCCCCACATAGAGAAAGGCCAAGTAGACGCCATAACATGTAGCGGATTTGGTGGAACATGAATCTGATCCGCATATATCTGACATTTATGACATTTCCTTGTGTAATTGATGCAATCTGATTCCATGGTTAACCAGTAATGGCCGGATCTCATAATCTGCCTAGCCAATTTGTGTCCACTAGCATGAGTTCCACAGACTCCTTCATGCACTTCACTCATAATCATCCGAGCTTCTTTAGTCGCCACACACCTTAATAAGACCTGATCCCGAGTCTTCTTGTATAAGATTTCCCCATCCAAGTAAAAGTTTATTGACAATCTCCGAATAATCTTCTTATCATTCTCTGATGCATGATCAGGATATTTTTGGTACTTTAGGAACTGTATAACATCATGGTACCAAGGTTTGCCATCTTCTTCTTCCTCAACATTCATGCAATGTGCCGGTTCACCTCTTAACTCGATCTTGATCGACGGAATCTCTGTATCTGAATCAACTTTGAACATGGAGGCCAATGTGGCCAGGGCATCAGCAACTTGATTCTCTTCTCGAGATAAATGATGAAAAGAGATCTCCTTGAAGTTCTTTACGAGATTTTTGATGTAGTCATGATAAAGGACTAACTTCGAATCTCTCGTCTCCCATTCTCCCTTCAACTGATAAATCACAAGTGCAGAATCACCATTCACCTTCAAATTTTCAATTTTTCTTTCTATGGCCATCTGAATGCCGAGAACACATGCTTCATATTCTGCCATATTGTTTGTGCACCTGAAATCTAACCTTGCAGTGGCTGTGAAATAGTTGCCTTCTGGGGATGTCAGTATTGCCCCAATGCCATGTCCAATTGTATTTGATGCTCTGTCAAAATACATTGTCCATGTTTCATCATCATCTAATTCTCCATCAACATGAGATACTGCCATCAAATCTTCATCAGGAAAGTCAAACTCCATAGGCTTATAATCCTCACTAGCCCTTTCTGCTAAAAACTCTGCCACCGCACTTCCTTTGATGGCTTTTTGAGAAACATACTGAATATCATACTCGGACAACAATACTTGCCACCGAGCAATTCTTCCTGACAAGCCGGGTTTCTCAAATATGTATCTAATTGGGTCTAACTTAGCCACCAACAAAGTAGTATGGTGTAACATGTACTGTCTTAGTCGGTGAGCGGCCCAAGCCAATGCACAGCACATCTTCTCCAATGAGGAATACTTGGCTTCATATTCAGTGAACTTCTTACTCAAATAGTACACTGCATGCTCTTTCTTTCCAATCTCATTTTGTTGCCCCAATACACATCCCATGGAATTTTCAAACACTGTGAGATATAAGATCAAAGGTCTTCCGGGTACTGGAGGTACCAACACTGGAGGATTTGTGAGATATTCCTTGATCTTTTCAAAAGCTACTTGACAGTCATCATCCCATTCACCTGGATCTCACTTTTTAAGCAATTTAAAAATTGGATCGCATTTAGTAGTCAATTGCGATATAAATCTGGCAATGTAATTCAATCTCCCAAGGAAACCTCTGACTTCTTTTGGGGTTTTAGGTGGTAATAAATTCTGGATAGCTTTGATCTTATCTGGGTCTACCTCAATCCCTTTTTCACTAACTACAAAACCCAATAGCTTTCCGGAGGTCACCCCAAAAGTGCACTTGGTTGGATTCAATCTGAGCTTGTACTTCCTCAGTCTTTTGAACAACTGCTGCAAATTGACAATATGTTCTTCCGTAGTCCGAGCTTTAGCAATCATATCATCGACATACACTTCAATCTCTCTGTGCATCATATCATGGAACAAAGTCACCATAGCTCACTGATAGGTAGCACCGGTATTCTTCAAACCAAAAGACATCACTTTGTAGTTAAAAGTTCCCCACATGGTGATGAAGGTTGTTTTCTCTTTATCTTCTGGTGCCATCTTGATCTGATTATATCCCGAGAAACCATCCATGAATGAGAATATGGAATAGCCGGCAGTATTGTCAACTAGGGTATCAATGTGAGGTAAGGGAAAATTATCTTTGGGACTGGCTCGGTTGAGGTCTCTATAGTCTACACACATTCGAACCTTCCCATCTTTCTTCGGCACCGGGACTATGTTGGCTACCCACTCCGGGTACTTTGCAACTTCAAGAAAACCTGCCTCTAACTGCTTCATTACTTCTTCCCTTACCTTCAATAGCATCTCCGGTTTCATCCGTCTTAACTTTTGTTGAACTGGCTTGCATTCTGGCTTAATCGGCAGCTTATGAACTACAATTTCTGGATCTAATCCTGGCATATCTTGATAAGACCATGCAAAGACATCTGAATACTCTTTCAACAAATCAACTAGCTGTTGTCTTTCAGTTTCTGATAAAGTGGTGCCTATCTTCACTTCTATTCTGTCTTCTTCTATGCCCAGATTTATCAACTCTGTAGTTTCTTTATGGGGCACTATCTGTCTCTCTTCTTGCTCAACTAACCTCAACAAGTCTTGAGGCAGATCGGAATCATCAATATCGTCGTTATCAACCTCATCAATACCAATCAACTTATCAAAGTTGCCCGCTATTTGTGCTATCTTCGCATTCATTGACGGTGGACCTGCAAAGGGCAATTTGGAATGGATATATACAGAGTAATAGAATAGGAATGTATGGTAAGAGAACAGAGATGAATTAAAGGTCTGGAGAAGAAAATTTGAGAATCAATAGAAGAAAACATAATGAATATATATTGCAACGTAATCTCATTGTGTCAAAAGTCAGCACATGCATCAATTATGTATAAACAAGAAAGAAAGCCTTAACAAATTATGAAAATACTCATCAATACTCTTAGGCATAAGTATTGACTTAATAAACAAGAGTTTCAGCTAATTACATTTGCTTAGAAGACGAAAACACAGCTGGCAT
The DNA here is from genome assembly GCA_030664755.1 of Microcos paniculata. Taxonomy (NCBI): domain Eukaryota; kingdom Viridiplantae; phylum Streptophyta; class Magnoliopsida; order Malvales; family Malvaceae; genus Microcos; species Microcos paniculata. Next base: position 15,089,106 of record CP131463.1, read on the forward strand.
CTCAACAACAGACCAATTGTCTAATTCAGTGTCCATTTCAGCCGTTTAGATTAACCCATCTAGCTGATCTGAGACCTCATCATTAACAGCACAAATGACCAAATTCTGCAATCCTGACTGAACAAACTGGACTGAAATTGGTGCTTGCCCATACTGATTAAGGTTGACCCAACCAGCTGATACAAAAGTTTGTCTGATCGGTGGAAACTTCAATCTTTTCTCCTCGTCCATGCACACCCCATCCATCTTAGCCAACCTCCGGGCTTTCTTCTTCTCCTTCATTCGTTGTTTGTCTCTCCATGATGGTTTGAAACCCAGACCAAAAGTATTATCTTGGTGAGGCCAGTCTATCAATTCAGGATTTCCTTGTAGATTCTTTCCCAAACCCTTTCCATCCGACCAACCCAATTCCCGCATCTGTCTCTTCTGACTAGTCAAGCCCTCAGAACTTTGGCTTGCACTCTTTTCTGACATGATCTCTTCAATTTCAAAAGATCGAAAAGAGCAGTCCAAAGCTTCTTCGGCAGCTTCAATGTAAGGGGAGTCCGAAGATTGTGTCACCATGATATCCTCTTCTCCTCTAACTGTCACTATTGTCCTTTCCACCCGAAACTTTACCTTTTGATGCAGGGTTGATGGAACTGCCCCAACCAAATGTAACCATGGCCGACCAAGGAGACAAGTGTAAGATGGGTTGATATCCATCACTTGGAAAACCAATTCAAATGTAACCGAACAGACCTGGAAAGGTATCTCTATGGTTCCATATACTTCCCTTCGAGTTCCATCGAAAGCTCTGACTATGAGGTTACTCGACTATATATAGGACAAGTCCACTGGTAGCTTCTGTAAAGACCTGAGAGGCATGACATTCAATGCTGAACCATTGTCGATTAGAACCCTCGCCATTGTGTAGCCCTTGCATCTGGCAGTAATGTGAAGTGCCTTGGGAATTCCTCTCATTCCCATAGGTATCTCATCATCCGTAAATGTGATGTAATTAGCTGCACCAATACTTCCAACTATATGGTCCATATCAACAACAGAAATATTTCTGGACACGTAAGACTGACTCAGGGCCTTCAATAGTGATTCTCTGTGGATCTCAGAGCTCAACAGTAGTGCAAGTAAGGAAATACGAGCTGGCGTTTTATTCAATTGATCAACCACGCTGTATTCACTTTGTTTAATGATCCTAAGGAACTCCTTGGGTTCATTAACAAAAGCACCGTTGGTAACCTCTTTCTCTGATATCATATCTTGAACATTCATAGGCTCATCATTCATCTTAGCCTTTCCCTTGGAAGATTCACCATTTTCAGGACAATAAACTCTACCACTTCGGGTAATTCCACCAACATCAGACACCAAGGGAAATCCTGACTCCTTAACTCCTTCAGTTGTAGAAAAACTGCATTCATACTTCCAAGGAACTTGGTGATCATCTTTGTACTCAAATGGTTGAGGAGGATTCACAACCACTGGCGTTGTTGGTTTTGGTGCATCGTAGCATATCACAAAAGGCTTAGGTGCCTCCGTGGGCGTAGGAACAAATGGTTTTTGTGCTGGAGGTGCATCATAGTAAACTACAAAAGGCTTAGGCTTGGGTAACTCATCGTAGTACACCACAAATGGTTTTTGTGCTCCCTCTTCTCCTCCTACCATATTTATGGACTCATCAATCTGTTCTATATAAAATTGAATTAGGGACTGATCCATCATCCTTTGCACCAATTCACGAAAATAATTACAATTCTGTACATCATGACCCCTCTCACCACAATACTGGCAACCATCAAACGTTTTCCCACACTGAATTATCTGTGCCTTCTTTAGAGCCTCGAAAACTGTAGCCATGGAAGTTTTCACTTCACTCACAGATCTCTTCACATATTCACCATTACCAATCACATTTACTGCTGCCCCCCCCCCCCCCCCCATGATTCGGCAAAGGATTCTGCCCAACATTAGGTTGTGCATTCTGAGAGCAACTCAACCTTCCTTCTTTTACCAAGTCCTGTACCTTAAGTTTTAGCACATAGCAGTCTTCAGTTGAATGACCGGCTGCTCTGTGATGATAGTCACAATGTTCATTGGGTTTAATCCAATCTGGGTATGGTGGTGTGTAAGTTTTGGTCACGCGTGGTTTTTCAATCAATTTTTGTTGTAAAAGTTGTGGAAGCAAAGCAGTATAAGTGTATGGGATGGGATCAATTCTGGTATAAGTCCGAGCAGGCCTTGGATTGGTTCCGGCATTTATGGCGGTGCTTGGTCTGGGTGTGAAAGTTTGTGCGGTAGGATGGAAAGTTGATCCCAAAGCAATGTAATTGGCGGCTGGAAGTTGATATGAGACAGCGGGTTGGTATGAAGTGGGTGATTGGTATGGAGTATGTGACTGGTAGGAAGTAGGTGGTTGGTATGCACATCGAGGCCTATAAGAACCTGAGCGCCAGTTGTGTGAAGGCCTTTGATTGGGGTAGTGGTAATTTTGATGCTGATGTGTATATGGGTATGAATAGCTATCAGTAGCATGGACCTCCCCTTCCTTCCTCTTGGGATTATGCACCCTTTTCCCTCCAGATAAGTCTCCACCATCTATCTTTCCACTCTTGATTGCCTTTTCCAAGCATTCTCCGGCAACCACAATATCGGCAAATGAACCAGAAATGCTAGTAACAAGCCGGTCATATAGTGGTCCTTTCAGAGTTTCAATGAAGGTATAGTTTGACTCTCTTTCTGTCAGTGGCGGGTCAACCTGAGCAGCCACGTCTCTCCACCATTGAGCATACTCCTTGAAGGACTCATTAGACTTCTTTTCCATGGTTTGAAGGGTCAATCGATCAGGAGCTAGATCTGTCATATGTTTATATTGGGCAATAAAGGCCTTTACCAAGTCTGACCATGACTGAACCTTAACCCGATCAAGTTGGTTGTACCACCTCAAAGCTGCCCCATAAAGACTATCTTGGAAGAAATGAATCAAGAGCTTGTCATCATAAGCATAAGCGGCCATTTTCCTTACATAACTGGTGAGATGTTCTTGAGGGCACCTGGTCCCATTGTACTTTTCAAAATCGGGGACTTTGAATTTAGGAGGAATCACAATGCCGGGAACCAGAGTAATGTCGACTGCATTCATGGCTCTATAATGCTGCGCGCCTTCCACTGCTTTCAGTCTTTCCTCCAACATACTCAACATCTTGATATCAACAGCTACTTTTTTCGAACTTTCCGGATCAAGTACTACCGGGTTTGCTGAAGTCGCGCCAACATTAGTGGTTGGGACATGGGTAGGTTGAGTAATTTGAGTGGGTAGGGTGGTGTAGATGAAACCACTAGCATTCGCACCAGTAGGTGGTTGAGGTGGGTAAGGATATGTCCCATGTGGCAGTGAAGATGAATACTGATTTCGAGCATCCATTGGTGGAACCGGTATATGGAGTGTTGGAGGACCCTGGCGGGTCGTATCAGGAGTGTAACCCAGAGCATGAATCGGTGTTCCAGTATGAACGGGTGTATTCTCTCTGACCATCCTACTCAATTCACTGATCTTTTCCATAGCCTCATTCAGCTTGTTTGTCAGATCCTCATTAGTCCGTTTCAGATTTTCCATCTCTGTATTCTGTTCCGCCATTTTCCGTGCTTGTAATCTAGTGTAGTATCGGGGAGCTTGGGATGCTATCTTGAAACCTTTAGTTATTACAAACATAGATCAGGATATTTTATTATGAAAATAGTGAGGTGATGATGCAATAAATGATGTAAATGATTAATGCATGTAATGATAAAAATCTATTCGCAACAATTAAACCATTAAACGAGGCTATCATCCATCATCCTCAAATATTATCTTCTGACTTTGTCCACTGGCCATGATCAATTTCCCTTTTTTTTTGTGAATGAAACCTTAAAATAAAATGCAGAAAATGGGATGGAATAAGAAAAGAAAAGAAAACACAGAAAGAATAACCAATGGATATATGAATCAAGAGCATGCATATACGTGAATAACTCAACTGATGCATGCACAATGAGGCCCATCCATAACAAATTTATCACAAAGATATCCGATCATTTCAGAAGTGGGAAAAGAAAGCTTAATATCCACAAGATCATCAAATAAGACGTCATCTCATCTAAGCGAAACAGAAATCTATAATTATTTATAATGCCTTAATGTTCCAAATTCACTCTTAACCCAATTTCTTATTCTCTTGGCTCTCCTTTGAGTTGTTCCAACTGCAGCTTTGTTTCAACACACTCCTTCTCGGCATAGGTCAATCTGGTCTTGAGTTCCTCAGCTTGTCGCACCAAATCCTTCTCCGTTCGTGTCTGGACGTCTTTTGCCTTTTTCAAGGCGTCCCTCTCGTTTTGAACCAAACGGTACTGTGTGAGGGCTGTCCTCCAATCTTGGGTGCAATCCAAGAGCAACTTCCTTCTTTTCACAGATTCCTTACTGACCTTTTCTGATTCGGCCCTCCATCCTTTGACTTCAGACCTCAACCGGCCACTGATAGTACGTTCACTCCTCCAGTCACGTATCCAATTCTTTATCTTCAGCTTGCTCTTTGACAGCTTTTCTTGCAACCGACGATTATCCAATTTGAGCTGCTGACACTGTTGAGTCAATTCAGTTATCTCATCTCCTTCTCTTAACCTTCGATTCTCAATCTTTAACCTGTCGAACTCGTCCACTGGCTCATCAACTGTTCCGTAGTTTTTTCTAGCACTGGTGGGCTCTTCACATTTTTCAGCCTGTTGCTGTGCCATTCTGGATACTCAGGTATGACATCTTCATTGTATATAGCATGACTCATCTTATGAGCTCCTTTGTAGTCATTTCCATGCTTTGCCACTTCTTTGAATTGTCCTTCAGTCTTATGAAGAAAGTCTACAGAGTCAAGGTCATGAGTAAGCGAGATGAACTGTTTTGATCCCAGTTGTCTTCGGACCAACAGTGGAGAATAACTAATCGTTCCCCAAATGCCCACTAATGGAATCCAAGGAATTTCAACACTGATATAAGGAGTATCTTTCATCGGCATCCACCTCGCCTTCCACATGATCTGAGAATCTTTCAAATCCTTGAACCAATCAATCCATGCTCCCTCAGGTTGCCTTGGCAGCCATTTGTTCCTGTTGTACACCGCTATCGGCTCTCGGTCACTCCAGAGAAAACACAATCCTTCCTTTTTGACAAATCCGAAGTGACTCTTAAACCAGACTGTAAGCATGTGAGCACTACCCTGAAACCTCCCTTTCTGACTTCTACAGTAGTTCAAAGATCGGATGGTTTCTGCTAGGATGGCTACAGATGGATCAGCTCCATGTTTAACTTCTTTAAGGAAAGTTGCCACTGCCGGATGTACATACCCCACTGTTCTAGGAAAGATCACCAATCCATAAATTAACACAGCCAGAAGATCAGCTCCCGTCTTGTTGGTGATATTCAGATCTGCCAATTGTACGAGATATTTGGCCTCTACTTGTCCATTTTTCATGGAATCCCGGACGTCTTTTGTTTCGACATTTATGAACCTCGCCATGTCTCTAGGATGATCTTTCCTTGGCCAAAACGCCTTGTCCTTTTTCACATTTCGCAACATGAGCAGATATTGATATTCTTCCACAGTTGGAACCATGTCATGCTTACCAAACACAAAGCATCGGTATGAAGGGTCCCAAAAGTAAAGTGATGCTTTAAGCACCTCTTCTTCCACCGTCACATCCAGTAATAAGGCTATGTCACCATATAATTCTCGGAAATATGCCCGACCGTGTGGTCCTAACTTTCCCCATAACTCCTTTAACTCAGATAAGTCATTCTGTGCGAGATCGCACTCAACCACCTCTGGCAACGTAGACTCAAAACCTTCTTGAAGACAATCTCCCCGGGCTTTCTGCTCTTGTAAATGCTGTGCTTGCACTATATTTGGATTGGTAGGATCAAAAATAACAGGCTCTTCCAGATCAACCTCCATATGAACGGCCTTTACCCCCTCTTCTACTATCTCTCCCTCTTTCACCATGATCAAATTCCTTTAATGATAACTTTGTTATGGATGAATCCGGCAAGAAATGCAAAATGGAATGTAACACGGAGAGAAAACAAAGAAAAAGCAAAATAAGACAAAAAGAAACGCGTCAGTATGAGGTTATGAAAAAAGTAATGACAGATAACTAACAAGCGATAATATATACAATACTAAATGAAAGGAATTGACAAAGGTAGAAAGCGTTCCTCCTTGTGTCCTAAAAAGGTTCTCTCGAAAGATGGTTTGGCTCTACCTAGGCTGGGTATCCTCACAAAGGTGCTACGTGCTGGCTCTGTGGTTCTAAGACACATGGGATCTCAAGTTATTCTTAAGGAACAAAATGAGGTGAGGCATTCCCCTAACTTTCTTAGAAAGGATGACTACCGGAATCCCGGGCATCGGTGCAAAAGGGTGAATCCGGAATCCCGGACTTTTGTGAGTTAACGTGGTGTGTGGGAGGAACAACAAACCTTTATCAACCACTTTCATTGTTGCCTATATAAAGAGGGAACAAAGCATAATCACTAACAAAGATTGAGCAAACGATCAGTCTAATTCAAACAATAACCATAAATAAAGTAAGTAAAAGAAACGGAAAGCAAGCATGATTCACACTCACAAATATGCACACCAGGATATAATGAATAAAATGTAAAATGAAAATAATGAGAGGATGTAGATGCATCATGCAATTCGAAAAAGTTTTTTTTTTTTTTTTTTTTTTTTTTGAAAAATGGATGCAATAAATGACATGAGGTGCAATGCAATGCATGATGTCGTGTAAACATTTATTATTAACCCCAAACTAGAACAAGACTTTGAAAATTGGCTTGACTCTTAAGTTGTCCCCAGTGGAGTCGCCAATCTGTCGAAACGTCCAAAGCGCAGTCCGACGGGAAATTTGGCGAATGTAAAAATAAGATTTGAGAATTTCGTAAAAGGAGTCGCCACTAACCATTTGATTTAGGTAGGTTAGCCACCTATTTTGACTCCATTTAACCTAACATAATCTAGAAAGATTACCTTAGGTCAAACAAATATTGGTCTACAAAAACAAGTTTTGAATTCGGGAGTCGGTTACGTTCGGGGAAGGATTAGCACCCCCGAAACGCCCGGAAATCGGTACCATAAAGTCTTTTGAAAATCAATTTTAGGGTTAATGACAAAATGCTTTCAACATAAAAAAAATATAATTTTAAAAAAATTTTGAATGTCGGAGTGAGAACTCCTTTTGGTATGGGTTAATCCATCCTTAAAGAAAATTCGATTTAATGAGATCCGTATTGAAATTTGGTTAGAAAATTCCCAATGTAGAATAACCGAGTTGAGAACTTCCAAAAATAAACTTTGAAAATCAAAATGTTAAAACAAGTAATTTTTCAAAGATAAATTTTGATTTAAAGAAAGAAAAAAAATAAGAGTTTTAAAAAAATGAGTTTAAATTTAGAAAGACTTCAATTGTTAAAGACTAAATTGAAATCTTTCGAAAATATTTTTGGATTTTTGAAATTAATGTCGGAATAATCAAATTCCTTGTGTTGATGATGAATTTTGATTAAAAAGCAAGATTCTAAAAAGAATTTAATTTTAATTGGAAAGATTCCAACATAGGGACCTAATTGAAATCTTTCAAAACGTTTTTGACCTTTTTGAAAATAATGTCGGAATAATTAAATTCCTTTTATTTTTGGATCTCATATTCAAAGCCTTGATTAAAGAAATTAACCAAAGTTTAGTTTTTAAAAGAAAAACCTCAACTATTGATTAAGTTTGAGATTTTTCTAAAAAGCCATTTTTAGGTTTTAAAATTATGTCGGAATTGAAATTTCTTTTTACTGACAAGGGGTTTTCTTTCAAAAATATTTTCAGGGTTTTCTTGAAGAAATGATATTTGTAGGAAAACTTTTGGAATTTTAAGAAAATCATAAATATGATGTGATATGCAAATGATCTTTTAAAAGAATGGATAAAATCATTTTTTTATTTTTTTTTTAAAATAGACGAAAATCTATATTGAAGCCTTCCGAGGCCCGATCGGAATCCCGATAAGGTTATCTCGAAAACCCCTCACCTAAGAGAATCATTGAAGCCCTCGTAATCACGAGGTCCCCTCCGACCCCTATCATCGGGATTTCCAATGCACATGATTTTTTTGAATAAAACGATGCACTAATTTCTAAATGTATGAAATGATGGGATAAAATAAACGAATAATTAAAGATGTATCAACTTAATTTCTAAGATGATGTAAATGATGTAAATGGCCCTAAATTAAATGGCATAAATTAAAATTCTAATGGACCTAAGTTAAAATACAAAAGAATTCAATTCTAAAATGCAAATGGACCTAAATGACAATGCAACAAATTAAATATGCATAACCTATATTAGAATGATTTAGATCTAAATTAAATATATGTGAATCTAAATTAAAAATTAAACAAATTAAATATGTATGGACTTAGATTAAAATGAGACCGATTAAATTAAAATGATCTAAAGTAAATGGATACAAATTATAATGACCTAAATATATGCATGGATTAAATGAGACAAATTAAATTAAAATGACCTAACGTAGATGTGTATGGATTAAAATGAAATAAATCAAATATGCATGTACATAAATTGACATGATATAAATATGTATGAAACTAAATTAATATGATGTAAATTAAATATACATGTAACTAAATTAATATGGCATAGATTAAATATGCATGAAGCTAAACTAAAAAGATATAGGTTAAATATGAATGAGACTAGATTAAAATGACATAACTTACATACGGATGGATTAGAATTAAAATGATATGAACTAGATTAAATTGCATGGGCTTGGCTAAATTAAATATGCATGAATCTAAATTAAAATGACTTAAATTAATATGCATGAATTTAAATTAAAATGACGTAAATTAAATATGTATGGATCTAAATTAATATGAGACTAATATATTTAGATAAATTAGATATGCATGAACTAAATTAAAATAACCTAAATTAAATTTGCATGAAGTTAAATCGAAATGGGTCTAAATTAAGCATGTAAAAAAAAAGAGAAAAAAAATTACAAATTAAATTAATTTCGGAAAATATCAGAAAAATGGAAAGCGGATCACTGCGATCGGGTCGGGTCAGAGTCTGGATCGGCGCGCGGGTCAGCAGAGAGGGCAACCAGGTCGACAGACGGGTCGCGGGTCAACGCGCGGATCTTCAACGCTGAGCTCAGGTCGATACGCGGATCCGGGTCGGGTCGAGGCGACGCGCGGATCTTCACTGTTGTGCGTGGATTGACTCGCGGGTCGGGTCGAAGCGGGGCGACGCACGGATCCTCTGTGCTGATAGATGGAGCTGTTCGTGGGTCGGGTCGGTGCGGGTCCGGTTCAACGCGCGGATCTTCAGTGTTGGAGGCGGGGCTGCGCAGGCCGAGACGCGGGGAAGCGCGGGCCTGAGCCTTTAATGAGAGTAAAATGTCTATTTTGCCCTCCGTAGTATAAAAACCAAAATTTTACTTCATTTTTAAAATTTTTGCCATTTTTTCTCTTCTCTTTCTCTCTCTACCCGAGTTCTTCACTCTCTCTCTCTACAAACACAAATTAACCCAGAAAATCAATCCCAAACGGATCAAAACCAACCTTCAAACCCAGAAAATTATGAACTTTCGAAGAACATCAAGAACAATTTTTTCTCTACAAACACAATTAAACCCAGAAAATCAACCCCAAACGGATCAAACATAGCTTTTTCACATGAACTTTTGATGAACACCAAGAACACCGAAGAACACCAAGAGCATTTTTCAGATTTTGTCTCCTAAATCATGAAATTAAACACAATCTTCCTATACAAACTCCTTTCAGATCACTGAACACAAAATCATACACCGATTTACCAAACTCCAAACCAAAAACCCTAGATCTAGCTTTCAAATTCCTAAAAAAAATTTTAAATCCGAGCTCTTTTCTTTCTATTTCAGTGAACCTTAGACGGAATTCAAGCCTAAAACTCACCAATTACTAGCCTATAACAAGCTCGAAATCCCTCCAAGTTGTTTTCTATTTTTTGTTTTTTTCTTTTCTTTTTTTTTTTGAAACAAAAACCCCAAGCCTAAAAAAAAAAAACCAGAAATCTCAAAAAAAATGTGTCTCTTTTTTTTTCTTTTTTTTTTTCAGAGCTCCTCCTTTTCTTTCTGAATTCCTTTTTGTTTCTCGTTTTTTGAGTGTTCTTGGGTTTTTAAGACTGAATGGAATGTCCTTGATTATTATTTTTTTTCATGATTGAAAATGGGTTGATGAGCCATGATTGAAGATGGGTTGGCAGATGATTGAAGATGGGTTGGAACCATGATTGAAGATGGGTTGGCAGACAATAATTTGAAATGGGGTGTCTACAGTTGCCCCTCTTGGAGCATTTTCTAATGATCACGAAGCTTGCTTCTAGATTATTAGGAAATGGTTCAAGACGTAGACACCATGTCTTTTTAAAACTTTTCAAGAGCCAAAACTTGGTCTCAAAAATGAAATGAGTGCCGTGATTCGGTCACTAAAATGGAACAAGTGCCGTGATTCGGTCGCTAAAATGAAACGAGAGAGTGACTCGGTTTCCCTATAAACTAACTGAACTTCGAGAACCTACATTAGGTCTCAGAATGAAATAAGAGCCATGAATTGGTCACTAAAATGGAACAAGTGCCGTGATTCGGTCACTAAATGCAACGAGAGCCGTGATTCGGTCTCCAATGAACTAAATAGACCGTGAGAACCTAAACTAGGTCTCAAAATGAAACAAGAGCCATGATTAGGTCTCTTAAATGAAAAAGTGCCGTGATTCGGTCTCTAAATGCAACGAGAGTCGTGATTCGGTCTCCCAATTGAACTAAATAGACTATGAGAACCTAAACTAGGTCTCAAAATGAAACAAGAGCCATGATTAGGTCTCTTAAATGAAAAAGTGCCGTGATTTGGTCACTCAATGCAACGAGAGCCGTGATTCGGTCTCCCAATTGAACTAAATAGATTGTGAGAACCTAAACTAGGTCTCAAAATGAAACAAGAGCCATGATTATGTCTCTTAAATGAAAAAGTGCCGTGATTTGGTCACTCAATGCAACGAGAGCCGTGATTCGGTCTCCCGATAAATTAATCATACCTTGGCGTCCAATAGAATCAAGAGCCAAAACTTGGTTTCCAACTGAATAAAGTGAATCTCAAAACCTTAACTGGGTCTCAAAATGAATTGAATGTCATACCTTGGTTGCTTAAAGAAAAATAAGAGCCGTAACCTGGTCTTTTTCGATTAACAATCATAGTTGCTGGATTCTTGGAAAAGGATACTTCCATCTTGATCTGGAGTTGATGTATCCAATACCTGACAAGTTATTTGAAAATCTAATGCTCTAAAATGATGCAATGATCATGTCATGATGCATGCAATGCTCAATGCTTGATTTGCAATGACAAATTTAGTATATTTTTGTACAAAGCCTGATTCTTGCTTGTAATAACATGGATATCTCTTGCTCAATCCCGATCTTCTTGCTCATTCATTCTGATTAACAATTTCAAACTGTATCAGTACTCTTCCGATTGCTTTTTTTCATTATTTTTGCACATTCCCGACAATTTGCTGCAAACAACTTCCATTTTCCTTACGGGTGACTGGTTAGTTGAAATCCTGTCTTTTAAACCAAACCTATGCCTTTGAAAATTAAATGAGCATTTTCATACCTGTATGGTTTCTCGCATCTTTATTCACATTTTGAAATTCATGACAAAATTTAACACAAGTGACAAACCAATTAACAATAAGATTCATCGTATTAAGAAAAGAATCAAAGAGATAGAACAACTTGGTTCAGTTTTTGCATTTCAGAACAAGATTCATACAAATGAAAGGAATTTAAACTTCAATTCGCATTCAAAAATAGGTTCATACAAACGAGAGAGCTAGTTCATTGATTCGATACAAGAGAAAGGATAAGAGGTACCTCCCAACAATGAATACTCAGAAACATGTGCGAACGAAACCTGAGTTCTTCATTTGATTAATTGATGATACCAATGAACTTGACAACTCGGTCTATTGAGTGATCTGATCTGCCCCAATTAGACCCACTGAATTTGATCTTGCTTCATTCAATAGCTGTGCTTATGCCCCTTTTTTTTCTGCTTAAGCCGCCTTTTCAGGTTTTCAACTTAAGCAACCCCTCAAATGATCCAAACTGCCCTTTTAGGTTTTCAACTTGGATCTCTCCTTTTCTTTTTCATCATTTTTCATTCTTTCCCTTCTTTTTTTTTTCTTTTTCATTTTTTCATTTTTCATTTTTTATTTTCATTTCATTTTTTCATTCATTCATTTTTTACTTCAGGCATAGTATTTCTTTATAGCATCAGCATTGATAGGATTGGAGAATTCTCTCCCATCCATCTCTTGTAATATTAAAGCTCCACCAGAAAAGATCTTCTTGACAACATATGGGCCTTCCCAATTCGGTGCCCACTTGCCCCGAGAGTCACGTTGATTTGGGAGTATTTTCTTTAACACCAACTCCCCTTCTTTGAATTGCCTCGGCTTCACTTTCTTATCATAGGCTCCCATCATTCTTTTCTGGTATAACTGACCATGACAAAGTGCGGCAAGGCGCTTCTCATCAATCAAATTCAACTGATCATGTCGTTCTTGGATCCAATCAGCTTCATCCAAGTCCACTTCTCTAAGCACTCTGAGGGATGGAATTTCCACCTCGATAGGCACCACTGCTTCTGTCCCATATACCAATGAAAACGGAGTTGCCCCAGTAGATGTTCGGATTGCAGTTCGGTAAGCAAGAAGAGCAAATGGTAACTTCTCATGCCAATCTTTATAAGTTTCAGTCATCTTTGCTACGATTTTCTTGATATTCTTGTTAGCTGCTTCCACCGCCCCATTCATCTTTGGCCGATATGGTGTGGAGTTGCTATGAATGATCTTGAACCGAGAACATAGTGATTCTATCATTTTACTATTCAAATTCTGAGCATTATCGGAAATGATTCTCTCCGGGAGGCCATATCTGCAGATGATCTCCTTCTTCAAAAACTTAGCAACTACTGATTGTGTAACACTGGCATATGAGGTTGCTTCAACCCATTTGGTGAAATAATCAGTCATAACAAAGATGTATAGATGACCATTTGAAGCTTTCGGAGTAATTGGGCCGATAACATCCATTCCCCACATAGAGAAAGGCCAAGTAGACGCCATAACATGTAGCGGATTTGGTGGAACATGAATCTGATCCGCATATATCTGACATTTATGACATTTCCTTGTGTAATTGATGCAATCTGATTCCATGGTTAACCAGTAATGGCCGGATCTCATAATCTGCCTAGCCAATTTGTGTCCACTAGCATGAGTTCCACAGACTCCTTCATGCACTTCACTCATAATCATCCGAGCTTCTTTAGTCGCCACACACCTTAATAAGACCTGATCCCGAGTCTTCTTGTATAAGATTTCCCCATCCAAGTAAAAGTTTATTGACAATCTCCGAATAATCTTCTTATCATTCTCTGATGCATGATCAGGATATTTTTGGTACTTTAGGAACTGTATAACATCATGGTACCAAGGTTTGCCATCTTCTTCTTCCTCAACATTCATGCAATGTGCCGGTTCACCTCTTAACTCGATCTTGATCGACGGAATCTCTGTATCTGAATCAACTTTGAACATGGAGGCCAATGTGGCCAGGGCATCAGCAACTTGATTCTCTTCTCGAGATAAATGATGAAAAGAGATCTCCTTGAAGTTCTTTACGAGATTTTTGATGTAGTCATGATAAAGGAAATCAACCCCAAACGGATCAAACACAGCTTTTTCACATGAACTTTTGATGAACACCAAGAACACCGAAGAACACCAAGAGCATTTTCCAGATTTTGTCTCCTAAATCATGAAATTAAACACAATCTTCCTATACAAACTCCTTTCTAATCACTGAACACAAAATCATACACCGATTTACCAAACTCCAAACCAAAAACCCTAGATCTAGCTTTCAAATTCCTAAAAAAAACTTTAAATCCAAGCTCTTTTCTTTCTATTTCAGTGAACCTTAGACGGAATTCAAGCCTAAAACTCACTAATTACTAGCCTATAACAAGCTCGAAATCCCTCCAAGTTGTTTTCTATTTTTTGTTTTTTTCTTTTCTTTTCTTTTTTTGAAACAAAAACCCCAAGCCTAAAAAAAAAATAACCAGAAATCTCAAAAAAAATGTGTCTCTTTTTTTTTCTTTTTTTTTTTCAGAGCTCCTCCTTTTCTTTCTGAATTCCTTTTTGTTTTTCGTTTTTTGAGTGTTCTTAGGTTTTTAAGACTGAATGGAATGTCCCTGATTATTATTTTTTTTCATGATTGAAGATGGGCTGATGAGCCATGATTGAAGATGGGTTGGCAGATGATTGAAGATGGGTTGGCAGATGATTGAAGATGGGTTGGAACCATGATTGAAGATGGGTTGGCAGACAATAATTTGAAATGGGGTGTCTACAAAGGAATTACATGACCTTCTTTGGATAAAAATGTCTAGCTATAGACATTTAAATTTAGCGCTTGTTGGGAGGCAACCCAATATTCTAACTTTACTTTTCTTTTAGTTTATTTTTATTTTCTTTCATTTGTTTCTCTTCTTACTAACATTTATGTCAATTTTCTTTTGTAGGTAATTTTTGTTAGATTTCTTCAATTTACTTCACCAACTTTTCATGGGCAAAGGGAGTATTCTTTATTCTTTTTGTTTTCTTGATTATTTATCAATGTTTTTGCATTAAGGATATTGTTCATGTTAAGTGTGGGGGTGAATTTTTGAATATCTAATTTTTATGTATATATGTAGTTTAGATTAATTTAGTTCTTAATTTTAATTTTCATTTAATTTCATACTTACTCCTACACTCACTTTATGATTTTTATTTGTGCAGTGATTTGGATGGATTGGTATTCAAAATTTCCTGTTTCATCTAACAATTTTTTTCAGGAAGTTTCCGAATTCTTATCTATTTTTATTTTTGCACAATATTGAGGACAATATTGCTCTAAGTGTGGGAGGATGACTTTGAAATTTTTGAAAATTTTTGAAAATTCTTTTGTCATAATATTTGTCTAACTATTTTCTGATTTTATTTTTCTGATTTTATTAGTTGTTTTGAGATTGATGATATGAGTATATAATTTTCTTGATGCTGAATTAATTGCTGATTTTTTTTAGTGCATAATATGATTAAGTAATTGCTTTATGATTTAGATTTTGTAAATGCTATGAGATTGATTTTGCTAGGAAAGAATGTTTTGAATTGACTTGAGTTACCTAGTGAGATTTTGAGCCTTCATGCCATATTTTTCTTTGATATTTATGTCTTCCATGATTTTGGATTTCTAGAACTTGAGATTCATCTTTTTTATATTACATGTTTTTATTATATGTGCAAGCATTAAGATAAAGGTCTTTAGGATTTTCGTTTGAGCCAAAAAGCCTACCTTTTATATATTAATCCATTAGTGAGCCCATTTGAGCCTATTGATATATCTTTAGCTTTTTCTTTGTAGCCTATCATAAAGAACCTTGAGCTTAACATGAAAAACAAGTTTTTGCACCCTATTCATTAGTAGTAGAGTGTTTACTTCTTTAATTTGATGTTCTTTGGATTGATTGCAAAAGAATAAGTGTGGGGGAGATGGTAATGTGTAATAGGTGGTGATGAAAAGAAAATGGAGAATTTTTGCCAATTGTAAAAAATGAAAAGAAAGGCACAAAGTTTGAAATTTTGCTTTAAAAAAAATGTTGAAAATTGATTGGCATGAATTTCCTCTTGAGCTTAAATGAATGAAGAAAGAGGATGATGATTTTTGCAAAATATGAAGATGTTGGTTGGAGTCATTTTTTATCAAGATATTCTAGACATTCTTGATATTTTTTACTCTACTGATTTTGAATTATTTTGTTTTTCCCTTTATCCTTTTCTTTGAGAACCTATGATATTCCCTTTTGGCCCCATTACAACCTTGTATATGAAGACCTTTTGATTTTTGCTTGTATGTATATATTTGAGTAGTGGAGAATAGATGTTTTTCAAGCCTATGGTAAGTCCAATTTCATGAGAAGATGATGAGAGTAACTCACCACAAAAATTTCTAAACACTTGAGAGATCGAGTGACCACTTGTGAGAGAATAGTCAATTTGAAGTGTTTGATCCTAGTGAATGAGGTTGAATAGTATTTCCCTGTCTAGATTGTGAAGTAATTTGCTTATGAAATATTATGTGCTTGATTATTAGCAATTTAATTTGGTACTTGAATTTTATATATCTTGTATTGTTAATTTGAAGCTAACCAATCCTTCTCAAACATGTTTGTAGGTATCGTTCTGGTAAACCCTCAGGAGACTATAACTACTCCACTAGGGACACCTAGGGGTTTAAAGGCTTGTGGCATATGCTAAATGTCACCGTACACCTACGAAAGTGGAATCGTTTCTTGTTTTAGTTTAGCTAGGATAGTTAGCTTGGGTATTACACATGAATTACTTGAGGACAAGCAATAAGCCAAGTGTGGGGGAATTTGATAGGTGTAATTTACACCTATATTATGGATTAATTTAGAGCCTAATTTATACAATTTATGTGTAATTTATGGTATATGTTAGATTATTCCCTTTCACTTTGGTTTAATAATTGTTTTGCAGGTTAATTAATTTAAATTTGAGCAAATAAAGCAAAAAGAAGTCAAAATGGACTTGAAGACAACTAAGCAAGGGAGCCACATAATCATAGCATGAAGAAAAGTCAAAGCCTTGATGAGAACAAAAGTCACGTGGAGGCCAAAAAGCAAATCAGCCACATACTTGGATCTAATTGGTGAAGGTGACGTGGGAAGCACATTGAAGAAGAATGAATTGAAGCAAAATTTTAGCAAGTGAATCGAGAAGAAACGACGCCGGACCATGACATAAGCGGCGCCGCTTCTTATTTTCAGCAAAATTTGCAGTTACACCTCGGATTTGATACGGCGCCGGAACACTAGTGAAGTGGCGCCGTTTCTTGCCTGATTACCAAGCTTTTACACGCCGAAAATTGGACCTAGCAGTTGGACTTTGGACTCATGTGTTTTATTTTAATTAAAAGTCCAACTAGCATTAGAATTCTTAATCCTTAAGTCCTGTAAATACCCTAGTTAGCTAGTATAAATACATTATTTAGGGGGAGACTTTTGGGGGGAGGAAGATTTTGGAAAGCAAGCACTCAAGGGAGCAACTTTGTCAACTTGGGAGATTTTCTTCTTTACTTTCTTCTTTAATGCAATTGTTTATTTTCTTTAATATGAGTAGCTAAATTCCTTGTTGGGGATTTGGGTGGATCTTCTAGAGATTTTAATTCAATATTTGTATGGATTGATTTTCTGGGTTAAATCTGTTTTCTTTGTTCTTAATGCGCTTTATGTCTGGCCAACATAGAATAGATCTTTGGAATTGTATGAAGGACTGAGAGGTGAAATATAATTCGTGCTCTAGGGAAATAGACACAATCTAATTGGATACGAGAGTAATTCAGTTTATTGTGATAACCATAATTAAATTAGGGTCATAGAGAAACTGATTTAATTATTAATCCTAGGATCTTAAGGATCTTAATGTTCTTAGCTAATTAGTTTATGCACTGAGAGGTGGTAATCACTTAGTTAGGAAAGCTTAGGATGATCTGAGAGGACTCCTAAGTAGATTAGGGATTGTTATTTTAACCCTGATAATTAAATTCATACATAATTGGATTAAATACCTACAAACCTAAACCCTCATATCCATTCTATTGATTTTTCTTTATTATTTAATATTTGCTTTCTTAGTTAATTTCTACAATCATCTTCTCTTTAATTGTTTGCAATTTGATTTTATTAAATTCAGTTTTCTTTACAAACTTTACTAGAATTAGATTGTTAGTTTTCTCAAGTCCTCGTGAGATCGATATCTTGGAATACTCCAAGTTTTACTACTTGATTTCGTATTCTTGCGAAAAATCGCGATCAGAAAACTCAGCAGGTGCAAATACTTCTTCTATATAAATCATATATTGGTATATTTGGGGAAGAAAAATGAGTGATTTTTCATTTTTTTTCCCTTTTCCATTGGAGCTGCTGGGAGCGGATTATAATGGGGAGAATTAACACATGCGGCCGTAGCGACAGGAAATGACACCTACATTTGATGTAATCATGCCAACTAAAGAAGAGGACTTTGCCCCTAAGCTGGAGGCCCTGGCATAGCTGGATGCTGCTCCTGCTCCTGAAGGCGTGAAATATGCTCCATTTAACAACAGGTCTCCCTCTGACCTCCAATTCCAATGTCTCCACTCGTTTGTAGATGTTTCCACTCTCTTTGTCACCTGATCCACGTCATCAATATGAATTCCTCGTCAGAATTACTACTTCTAGTCTAACTATATATCCGTTATGTGTCAACAGTTGCATGGTTTGTTGTTAAAATATTGAACTTTTAATTTCAATGAGCAAGATTCAAACTCTAACAATCTCAAATTATTGGAAAAAGATATATATTTGTGTGTATATATACCTCCTTAGCAAAGGGGTTAGCGGGGGCAAGGTAGCGGTTGCCCTGGCTGTTTATGGTGGGATTAGCACTTCCACCGATGGCATACATTTCCCAGTGTGTGTAGTCATTGTTCACTACATGGAAATATCCATGTCTACACCTGCAAAATTGATAAACCGGGGCTTACCCAAAAGAATGTTAAAGACAAAAAAACAATCCCCAAGAAAGAAAAAATAGGATAAATTTCAGTTGTAGCAACAATAATATTTGAGTTTATATGTATGTTACCTTGGCATTCTCTGGATAAGACCCTCACCAAAATGATTATAAGCAATGGTCACTTGCATCTGCTTGTCTCTTACGTAAGAGTCACTATGTCCCAACAGCATAACCTCATTGTGGTGGGTGAAGTAATTGTTTGAGATGGTAATAGCAGTGGAGCCCATGATGGCATCGATAAGCCCATCAGCACAGTTAGAGAGTGAGTTATGGTCAATCCAGATATGGCTTGATCCAAAAATGGAAATGCCATCCCCATCAGCCATTGTCCTCCATCCATAATGTGAAGGGGAGCTTCGAACCATGGCGTTGCCGGTGGGCTTGCAGTCATGAATGTGGACTCCATGGATGATAATGTTTGTAACAAACTGGATGGTGATGCAGGCCCCATTAGCAATGTGCACATTGGCACCACGGCCATCGATGGTCTTAAAGCTGTTCATTATAAGCTCTTGTTTCAATGTAATCACCATGTCACGCTTGAACACAATCCAAAGTGGCCTGTCTTGGATGACAGCATCGCGGAGGGTGCCCGGTTTGGGGTTCACAGGGTCATCGTCGCCAGGGTCACTTACCACATAGTACCTCCCATCGCGGCCGCCGACGGCAGTGCGTCCGAAACCGATTCCACAGTTTGCAAGGCGCTTTCGCCTTAGATACCAACGCCGGTCACAGCGCCAGCAGTCATCAATTGGATTCCCTGTTCCACACGAGAAATACCCCAAATTTCTCCTTTCTGTGCTATTCCTTATGCTCCTGAAATCACCCAACGTCATTATCTTATGATTAACAAAATCCTGAACTGGAGTTAAATTAATTAGCACGTGAAAATTGGAACAAGAATGATGGACAATCATGGTTGACAAAATTAACGTGGCGTAACAAGAATTTTAGTGAGTTAAGTTGGCCATGTGACTTTTTTTATGTGTGAGGCTGTACATATGGTCCATACGGAAAACTTGAAAGATGTTTTTCTCTGTCTTGACCACATTTCTTGCTACAAGAAATGTAGAGTAAATGATAAGGTGGGAAGTGGGAACTATACAAAACCTGCCTGCTCCTTATTTGCGTCGGTGCGACCCAAAAAAGCAATAAAAATTGAAGCATTAAATTTCTATCGTGGCGATGTCATTGAATACAACTAGTTTTGTCAGTTATGCAGGCTAGCTAGGAGTTCAGTGAAGAATTTAGCCAAGTTTTTCTTCTGCATTCATGAAGAACAAAAAATTCTTTTAAAAAGGCAGATCTCGTGATTTGATTTTGTGGGTTTCTCAAAACTAGTTCATTTGCCTCTCCCATGACAGGCTGGAGCAGGGGAACATCTTTCAACAAAAATTTAAGTAATCTACCCCACTATCCTGAATATGTATGATTATATCAGGAATGAATTACACCAAATTGGTGAATTTGTGACATTTCAACTTGTGAGTAAAGAGTAGTGGAGATTCAAATCTTGAACCTTAATTCTTTCAAACCGAATAACTAAGTTGTATCATTTTCATTGAATGAGTCAATCTGAGTTAAAAATCTAGCTTGTAGCTGAGGTTCCAAGGGATCAAAATGATCATGGGGATCGAAGGAAAAAAAGATTGGCATAAAAAGTAATGAGAAGGCACAAGAACATTGGCAAATTGGCATAAGCAAATAAACGGAACCATACTTGTAATTGGATAAAGGAAGGAATAATAAGACAAGAGTATAATTTAAGAGCGAGATGAGCGGATCTCAGGACATGAGCATGTGTGTAAGCTAGTAAGAGAAAGAGTAAATTTTATTACAGTAAAAAAGAAACATGGCGATAGATTCCTTAAGAATCCTAAAGTGGATTTATTCTACAGGAATAATGTAAATGCCGTGGAGCAAAGACAAACTGGCAATTAGTTATTAGGTAGGTTGCCCTGCATATAATTTCTGTTAACTTTTGCTTTGAAATGGACTTTTTATTACGCAACGCCTATGCATCCCGTATTTATCCCAGACATAATTCAATAAATACATTTAGCTTGTGAGTTTGCAAACATTATTTTTCCTCTAGGAGTGAGGAACTTTTTTTCTTTTTCTTTTGGGCTCCTAGACTAAGTACCTATTCACAAACTTTACTAACATCTATGTCAAGTGATCGAATCGAACCCCCTACAATAAGAGTGAGCAATCCACATACATCTTGGCCACTAGACTAGGGGGGCTTATCGGGATTAAGAAATTTTCATTGGAAAATGATAGGAAGCTAAGTAATTAGGAGTAGGAATTGTAGAAGGCTGAGTTAGATGGCTGCAGTTAGTATTCAGTTTCAAATCCCAAGTTCTTATCAACACTGAAATAAGTAAATAATGGCAGCAACGGAAAACAAAAAAAAAAATTAAGAGTTTTGACTGAAATCTGTTGGGTAAAAGGACATTTTGACTACCAATGTAAGAAGAGGACCGAAGAAGAGGGGTTGAAAAGGACATGTCTGAGTCACACCCTTTGGCAAGTGGGGGTCCAATTTGGACTGCAATGTGAATCAATCTTTAAAGATCAACTAATGCATTCTAAATTATTAGTAATTAGCAATAAAATAAATAATTAATATAACTTTTTATCCTATTAAATCCCAAAGTTTATGATTAAAATTAAAATATACAAACTGGAAATGATAGAGAGACTCACATATCAACCATAGAAGCAATTTCGTCTGGATTGTCAACTGCGTGCTCGTTTATCCATTTATCATCATCGAACTCAAACCTGAAAAAAAAAAATTGAAAGCAATAAAGCATTAACGAAACAGAGAAGCAAAATCCATATAACGCAAATGCACGTTCAAAGGGTGCTCTTTGTATTTTTATTTAAAGAAAGTTAGGAATTGAAAGAGGAGCATAAGGTAGTTGATCAACTGTGATCTTTTTCATCAGAGGGAGTTGAAAGTATTGAACCAAACACGTAACAGAATTTGAGATCCTGATTTACTACATGACGTCTCAGATCCAATCTCAACTGTTTAAACTCTCTCAGATTGCTAGATTTGTACGTAAAAATGAATATATTTAAGATGAAAAATATAGTTTCCAACTCACCCGTCTGCCATTGATGAGTTCTTCATGCCCTGCTGCTGCAACTTCGCTTCTTCTTCACCAAGACTGTCACATGACAAATACCAGGAAAATAATCAAAAACCAGTTTCTTGCACCATCTATATATCAATATATAGCTGGCTATTTAAATTCTGAATTGACAGTATACTTTCCAGGAAAGTTTCTTTGATTGTTTCTCTAGAGGAGTGTACCTTGATTTCAGCTCTGTTTTCTCTGCTGCTGCCGCTGATGCTGAGGCCTTGACACAAACGAACAACATAATAAGTAGCAATGTAAACAAAGAGAAGAATCTCCGAGAAATTCCACCCATTGTTTGCTTCTTCTCTCTGAAAATGTCTTTAGTTTCCCTTGGGAGGAATGAAAGGGAGGAGGAAAATGAAGGTTTGGAGTCAATGAGGAAAACTGAGATTGGCGCGGTCCTTTTATAGGTGAAAAGAGAAAAATAACGTTGCCTACTCGGACGGTATAAACTTTTGCCTAACTCAATTGTTAGGGTTATTGACTGAAATCTCTAAAAGATTTTATTGGGAGATTTTTTAGGGATATTGTTTGATGAATAAGAATACTTGTTAGAATACTTGTTAGCTAAGAAATCTTCAATTTTCTTGTTAATCAAGTTTATATAGTATAAATAGTGAGGGCCGTATTAAGGTTTGGTATAGGAATGGTAATGGGGTGAGGCAAATTTTTGCTTCCCTCGACCTCGACTTGACATATATTACTTCCATCCGAACTCGGCCCGCCTCAATCCTGGGTTATCCATTTTAACATCTGACCCCAACCCTAAAAAAACAATGATATTAAATACAACCCACCCTGAAAATATATAATTATTATACATTTAAGCTTAAATTTTATGTTTCTATCAAAATTTTATATGAAATTATTTGATTATTTAATATTTAATATAAATCATAAGCTAATTATTAAATTAATGACCTCAATTAGTATTAAGTAATAATTTTATTAATATAATACATAGATTTACAAATACAATATTAAATAAATAATGCAATAAATATTATATTTACATATATTTATATATCCTGAGGCAAGGCAGTGTGAGATAACCAAAATCTGCCCTAGACTCGAAGCCGATTTCTTTTTTGAAAAACAAGCCTGGCCCTTGCCCCAAACTTGATTATATTTTAAAAAATCTACCTCTGTTGGGGGTGGGGCGGGGCGGGTATCAAGTTTAAGGATGTCAAATTGTCACATCCCTGTTGGGAATCCGATTCCTCACCTCAATGGAGACAGGATCGGAGAAGAAATTCGAGAAATGGGGTCGGAGACGAGGAATACCCTCCCCGCCTCGTCCCTGTTCTCGTCCCCGCCCCCAAGTTCCTTTTTTAGTTATTATATTTATTTATATGTGTATAATATTATGTTTATTAACAATATATAGATATAAATTTTAACCAAAATAAAAGTAAGGATATGTATATTATGCTTTGTTTTTAGAGAAAATATATACTATGTTTATATATAATATATATTCATTTATATTAAATGCAATATATCATGATATATATATTTATGTATATAAATTTAAAATGAAAATCAAGTAATAAAATTAATTTTACTAACAAAGATATGCTTATTATTATGTTTGAGAATAATATTATGTTTACTATGTTTATGTAAATTTTTTATTCTATTTTTTTAATAAAATAGTAACATATATATATATATATATATTTATATTATATGTAAATCAAGGATTGGGAAACCTCCCCAGGGATCAGGGTTGAGGATGAGGACAGGTTGAGGGAGTCGGGGTCGAGGACAAAGAATATACCCCCCTCCCCCCCACATATTCCGCGCTTCGTTAACATCCTAAGTCAGGCCATATTACCATATCTAGTTTGGTATGAGATAAAGATGTAAGTAGAGTTATAAAATTTTGAGATGAGACACCCAGTAAAACAAGAGGATGATTTTATAAATATGTAAGTTTGTTTGATTGATTGGTTTGGTGAGACAAAGTGAGAGTATTCATGATTATTTAGATGAGTTTGTGGATTGTTTGTTTGATTGATTTGTGAGTGAAGATTGATTGTTTGATTGTAAATTCTATATAACTAGTAGATCTTTATTTTCATTTATGAAGATAGAAAAGTTGAGTGTCAAATCACCTAATTTTATATTTTATTTTAATGATTTATTACTTAATTATTATTTTACTTATGTGTTTTGTTGATAATTGGTTGATTGGGGTTTGAGACACACTTAAAACATGGGGTGAAGTCAAATTAATCTCATTCTCGTTTCATTACCACTTCATCTCTTCCCTCTAACCGCCACTACCTGAAAAGAAACTTAACGCTACCACGTGTCAATGTGTCGGTCGCTCACATGCCAGACCATTTTCTCTGACACATCAGCTGTTACTGTAGGTTACACTTATTCCACGTCACCTTCTTAAATTTTCATTGGGTGAGAAAAGGTTTTTATCACGCACTCGCAGGTGACGGTGGAGGATTTTACTCGCTCTAATGCGTGGGCCAACGTCGCCACATGAGCGGCGTGGGCCAACGATAAATAAATTTCAGGTAAGTGTACGAACCGTAGGACTATAAAAATGGCTCGTCAAATGGACAGGAGTTCTTAATACCGTACGGGTAGCTTAAATCAAAAAGACCTGTAACCGTACATATCCTGGTTTTTTTCATTTTCTATTTTTTATTTTTTAAAACATTGCTAATATAAGAGGATTGATGATTAAATTTAATCCATTGATGTATTTTTCTATCACAAGTTTTTGAGAAATGCAATTAAGTTTCCTAATGGTTTATGCTTTTCATTGTTTTTTGTTTTTTACATTTCTAAGTGACATTTTTTATAGCTATATGAAAAAGGATACTTCAAAATTAAGTGTAAGATATATTACTTTTAGAATCAATGCGTAACATATTAGTTCAAGTTCTTAATTATAAGAGAAAACCAGTGAATAAAAAATCAGATCGGATTGGTCGGTTGAACCGAAAATCGATTATAAATCTGGTTCGATAAAGGTTATCAAACCAATTTTTTACGAACCGTTTTGGCTCAATGAATCGGTTGGACTGATTTAACTGGAAATTTATTTTTTTTATTTTTTAAGCTTTTTAATTGATTAATCCAAATTCAAAAGAAGTTTAAGCTCAAAATACGCCCAAATTCTATTTTTTTTAATTATATTTGGACTTTTGATTTTAAATTTTTGAGCTTAAATTTTTAATTTTATTTATTCTAATGTATTCTCATAATAAAAAATTGATTTGTGATGTAAAATAATTTGTAATATTTATTTACATTATATGATGTATTAATATTTTATACTTTTTCTTTTTTTTAGGAATTTTAAAAAAATTTGAATTGAAAATTTTAAATTTAAATACTTTAAGATATTTATAAAACTAAAATATTTATTTTACCCGTTCGGTTTTTTAGTCATCGAAGAAAACCCTTTCTTGATTTTTATATGATTCCATGTTTCGATCACTTTTATGGTGTAAGTTGTTCAATGGTCTATATAAAGGAAAATATGAGTGAATATTTTATTTTCAACCATTGACGTTGTGGATTCCAAATGGTTGTTATCTCCAAAAAGCCATCGCAAGAAAATTATGCAACTTCCCAAAAAAAAAAAATCATTTATAACATAAAAGTGGATAGAATAGACCTAAATTATTGTTTCATATATAGCATCCATCCAATTTTCTCCATTAATTCAACTTTTTCTACTCCATGGTCCATAACAAGTAGTAGTACTCCTTTTTTTTTTTTCTCATTTTATTTGTCTATTTTTTCTTTTTGAGGAGTATTGATTTATTTTATCGTTTATCATAAATAAATAATAAATATAATTGAATTTTCAATTTTATTATTCCTTTTCTATTTTTTTACTATCACATTATTATATAAAAATCTAAAAGGATGTTCTTAAAAAAATAAAAAGAAAACCTCTCAAAAAAGACTTAGAAACATCAAAGCCAATAAAGTAGTTCAATCTTTCTTTTTTTTTTAACTGTGAAAGTCAACACTAGACAAACATACATTTTAGGATTGAGAAAGTATCTTGTTTAAATATATACCTATATCTCCAAAGTGATATTTTGATTTTTACAATATAGAACAAGGGAAATTTTCAAAAAAGGGAGGTTTATTTAAAATATTTATCTATTGATACTATGACAAAAAATATTTATTAGTAAGTCAATTAGATTTTTAAAATATGTAAAAGGGAGATTAACATTTACCATTTTGACCTTATTAAAAGTAAAGGAAAAATCTAATTTTTTTTTCTTCTTCAAATTATATCATAGTAATAATCTCATTTTCATAACTTAACAATTTATTTTACTTTTTTTTTGAATTTTTTAAGGAGATGGGGTTAATAACTCTTATTTGTTAAATTATATTATCATGTCAATGGATCTTGCTTCTCCACACAATTTTGTAATTAATAACTTATAAGTAAATTATTAATTAATTGCCAATCCGGTTTTTTCTTTCAACTGTTACATAGGTATGAACTCATCAATGGCAAGAAATATTAGAAAACCAAGCCAATACGAGATCGTTCCAGCCTCAAGTACGGTTCTCACTCAGACTACAGGCACAAACAAGCCCCCACTCCAAGCCGCAGAAGTAGAGGATTCTTCCTATCAAAGTTAATTTTTCAGTGGACAGAGACGACTACCTTGGGCACAAATTCAAGCAAAAGAAGATGGTTTCCTAGATGGGATCCCAAAAACAGGTGGCCTCAAGGCTGGTGATAATTTAGCTTTCACATAAGAAAAGAGGCCACTTATCATGAAAAAAACACATCATCCTATGGCTTTCATTGCAAGGTTTAACCTAAATTTTGAGGTTTTCTTTTGGTTATAAGAGATTGTCCGTTTTTAATAGTTGAATTGAAGAGAAAAAAAAACATAGTTATATTAGGGCTTCTTTTTTCTATTTAAAGAGGTTAAAAAAGTAAATGCAATATCCTTCTTATAAATTTTAAAAAATGTAATTGACTTATTAGTAATTATTTTTTGTTATGGTATCAAAGGATAAATATTTTTAATAGACCGCCATTTTTTAAAATTTTCCCAAAGAAGTATGTAGTTGTTACTTCTAAGTTTGAATTATAGTAATTTTTTTTTTGGCAACAGATTGGCTGTATATATAATTTTACAAAAGTGGGATGGAAATAGTAGAGTAAATCATTTCTCATAATTCTTAATTTCTAACTCATACGAAATTGGAGATGTAGATCATAACATGCATGTGCCCATAACTTGCATGGGTTTGAATTGTTGTTTTGTTCCCCAAAGAGCCTAATGTGTATATATATAATGAGTGGTTCAACTTGGCTCACATTAATTTTGTTGGGCAAGACTCAAAAGAGCCAAAGATGTCAAGATCCCATCTGCCAAACTTTTGTTTTCTTTCTTTCTTTCTTTCTTTCTTTCTACTTTTATTTTTTTTATTTAATGTGGGATTTTTAAAATATGCCTAGTTCTTAGAGAGGCCAAGAAGTGAAAAAAAGAAGAAGAAGAAGAAGCACATGATACAAAGAAGTATACGCATGTGTTATCTTAGTTGCAGAACTGAAATGAGAACATGCCCATCAACCCAGAACATGCCTTGCAATACGAGCCAAGTCAAACAAATTAGTAATTATTATAATCATTGTTGATTTTTGATGTCATCTTATTAATTTTGTTTATAAAACAGAGAAATTAATTGAAATTATTACTTGGAAGGGTAATAATATAAGATTACCTATAAGAAAAATGATCGCACAGACTCAGTTTTATTGGAGTTATCATGGAACCAAGACGTGACATAAAGTTTAATAATTAATTTAAAAAAATTTAGCCCCAAATAAAAGTTTAAAAATTTTCAGGGTAAGTTTCTTAATTAATGATATTCATTGGGGTATGATTTGTTGTAAATATGTGACTATAATTATACGACATCTTGGTTCTGTGATAATTTTCACAGAACCTAGTCTATAGGATTATCACTCTACATGTAAAACAAAACCTTTTCTAACAAGTAAAATGGAACTTTAGAAGCAAATTGTCAACGACGAACTAATTAAGTGGTTTCCCACTAAATTTTATATATAGTTCATGTGACATTTATATATATGAAAGAAAGTGTTTTGCAGTCTCATTGTTCAAGTTTGAGACGGAATGGACTCATTCAACCAGTAAATAGAGTAGTGCGGGGTATAGATAGTTTATGAATTTCGAAAGAAAATAATTATATTATGTTGTAATACTACCGAAAAGTAAAAAAACAAATAAATATATAAATAAGATAAAGAAGAGAGAGCGGATGGAAAACAGAGTGCCTAACTGCTTATACGCACAAAACAAAAAGAAAGTGAAAATTTTGTAAACTGGTAATTAGAAGAAAAATCAAATTAACCAATTTTTTTCTCCTTTGCTTATTATCTTTTCCAGGCACATGTTATCTATCTAAATAAAGATTAACACAAGTAATCAAATCAACCAACAAAGCCCCAAAGACAAAGTAAACAGAGACACCCCTAAAGTAAAAGATTCTGTTTCTTGTCCCAGGTTTTTCTTAATTGTTACCAGAAATCTAGCTAGCTGCAGGTTTTCATGTGGTAATTATATATTGCACATTTATTCTTTATTAATCTAATGATTAGCTCATTAATCTCTTCAAGCAAGGATTCATGTCCTGGGACTAAGGTCTCCTCAACCCTTAAAAAACTGCAAAAAATGTAATTAATTAAAAATAGTAGTAAATTCCATTTTAATTTTTAAATAAAATGATGAAAGGGTGATGAGTGGGTGACACATCTACCTGTCTACTGTATAACTTGCATCCGACGGCCTTCATGCAAGTCTCATTAATAATGTTGCTGTTTTTTATCATTAAATTTTATAAGTTACTAAATCACCAGAAAGAACTGGTTGAGGTTTTTTTTTTTCTTCTATAAAAATTTTTGTTTTATTCCTCCTTATTTATATAGAATTATTTTAGTTATGAGTCGTATTTCTTGTATTAGCGTTTTGTATCCGACAGAAAGAAAACATTGAAAAAGCAATGAATCTAATGTTAAAACCTCTTGGCCCTATACGTTAGTTATATAAATATATCCACACGAGAGTCAATATTATTGGTTCAAAACTTTGCATCTTTCCAGCCATGGAAAAGGTTTTCATAATTAAGTTGCTGCATAGAAAATTAAGAAAGGAATCGTTTTTTAAAACTGTTTTGTTTATTTATTTTTTTTCTTAATTTTTGTTTTTAATAGGTGAGGTTATTAGGATTTAAATAGTTATGACTAAAATTTAATAGGGTTGAATATTCTATCAACATATAACATGACAATTGATCAGAATAGTTTAGTTAACAAAAAATTATTTCATAAACAATCAGAGTTTTTACCTTTTAGACTCCACAAACCAATTTTGAAGGTTAATAAGGGTGGTTGAAGAAGGATAAACAAGATTAATAAGTTACTTGTATTATATGGATAAACAAGATTGATAAGGGCACATATATAATACATGTAACTTGTTTATCCAAAATACGAAGTTGAAAGAAATTCAACCAATCACATCAATTCTCTATCTTTTGCAAAGTTGGAAAGACAATGGAAAATACGAAGAAGTAACTGAAACATCGGACCATGTGTAAGAGATTAAGTTTATATTTGATATATGAAAATATTTTCCGTTTTCATTCTTTAAAAATACAAAGAAATCACAATCTAAGATATATGTAGTTTATAAAAATATATGTATATTTTAGAAAATGAAAATGAAAATGAACCTAAAATTGAAAACAAATTTTTTTTATCTCATTTCTAAGTTCATTTTTATTTTCATTTTCTAAAATATGTATATATTTTTTCTCACAACATATATCTTAGATCGTAGTTTCTTTATATTTTTTAGAGAATGAAAATAGAAAATACTTTCTCATACCAAACATAACCTAAACTTTCTTGCACACTTTGAGGTAGAACTGCAGAGTTTAGGTTAAATAGCTTAATCTGTCTTTTTGCTTTTGAATTTTTTAGAAATCCAGTTGAATCGAATAGTGTATTGGATTTTGAACTGTCTACCCCGAAAAAATCACATAACCATTCCAGTCCAAGTCAAGAAGGTCCAATTAGCATTAATTTTTTTCTTGTATTTACTGAATAGAATCAAACCGTGATCTTGATCGACTAGCTAGCGAGTCCAAAATTGTTGCTGCCGAAATTTGCCTTCCTCATCTCCTGGTTAAGGTCAGCCTAATAAATGAATCAAATTGTTTTTTTATTTATTTCAGTGACCAAAATTTCAACTTTTATCGGTCTCAAATACCAAAAATAAAAATTATGCTTGGTAGAATGGAAGAAAAATAGAAGCGGAAAGGATGGTTTCATCTTCTTTATATTAGGTATTTAACCATAAGAAAATGAGTACTCACTTACGCTTATTAGGTTGAGTGAAAGGAACTCAATACCCCTTAAATAAGGTATTAAGTTTGAGTCTTATAAATAGGAAAAACAAATTTAGGAGAGCTTTTCCCATTTAAGATCCGACACCATTCAAACAAGATCAATAGTAAATCATTAAAACGGATATAGATATATGTTATTATATAAAAAAAAAAACTCTTCGTTATTAGATTTGAAGGGGAATATCTAATTATTGCAATATTTTAAATTTAAAAGTGAAAGGAATTGTGCAAATTAATTAGTATATTACCCATATAATTTCCTTCCACGCTCCAATTCCCATTTTGTCAAACGAAGGATGAATGGCAGGAAAGAAACATTATTTTGATTTCGCTCCATTTTCACGTCCTCTTTCTCTCCTACCAAACATGTTGTAAGAATTATGTTCAAACATTGACATGTTTGCTATTGTAGTACTAATTCAACGAATTTGCTCACCATCATGGGTTTCCAATTTCTCTTTTTGGTACTTATCATCATGTTCTTCAAATTTATTATTACTATGATTAAATTGGTAATGACTTCAGGTGTAGGCTTCCGACCAAATTCCTCTAAAATGTATTGAATATTTTTTTCCCTGTGGACATTGAATTGGTTAGGAAGAAGAAGTTAGCAGGTTGTTCATATTGCCACCGCCTCACACATGGAAACCATCACATGGCTGCGCCCGTCAATCAAGGGCCTGGCGGCTCAATTATAATCCAAACTTTCTCATTCCATCCTCTTTTTGCTTGATTCCCGGCATGAATTCACATCAATTTTTCTGTAATTGAACTTGAAATAGTTCTAGAATACAATATGGAGGAGTTAACATTTGTGGCAAACCTTTTAAATATTAGAGTA
Source organism: Microcos paniculata (assembly GCA_030664755.1). Lineage (NCBI taxonomy): Eukaryota > Viridiplantae > Streptophyta > Magnoliopsida > Malvales > Malvaceae > Microcos > Microcos paniculata. The sequence goes on from CP131463.1 coordinate 15,120,389, forward strand.
AAAATTTGATTTCGTAACCCAAAAAAAATTGATCAAGACAATGTGTAAAAAGGAGGTTTTATATCCTTCAATAATAATATGTCAAGTTAGATTTTTTAAAATTTTTATAAAACTATTTCACTAAGAAGGCCAAATTTGGTTAAAGTTTAGTCCTAAGTTAAAAAAAGAAGGTTTTGTAAGGTAAGTACTAAAATTTAGGATATTACTAAGATAACGTTTTAGTAATTGTAGAAAAATCTTTGCATTTGTATAAAACAGAAGATAAAAGAGTTTTTTTACTTAAATAATTGTATGTGTTGTAGTGCAAATTTACATTTTCAAATGACACACACATTTTCTCTTTTAATTAATCCTACACAAAAATTTACATTTCAAATGCTCAAATATCTTTTGATTAGAAATTTGACTAATTGGAGGGTAACCCTGTTTTTGACTTATGTTTCTTTTTACACATTTTATATAGCATTTGCTAGTGCTTAAACAAATGGTGGTGCAAAGAGTGGAAACTTGCCATTTTGTTGGTTTTGCTGCATTATTATTATTTTAAAAAAGAAGTTCACACTTCATGTCAATGAAGTGTAAACCCACTTATTGATATGTTTGTTATCTATAGCTAGCCTTCCACAATAAATTATCAAAGTTGCATAAAGGGGGAGCAAGATTTGATTTGTCAGAACCCAGAAGGTGGTTTTGACATTAAAAATTACACTAACCCTTTAGTTGAAAGTGTTTGGTAAGACATAAGATCTGAAGGAATTAAGAGAGAATATTGAAATAAGTTAGTGACTTGTTGTTTTCATGCAGCATTTAGACAAAGAGATTACAAAGTGGGTTCAATTTTCCCATTCTTCCACTCTCCGCAATCCTTTTCAAAGTAATCAAGCGGAGGGATCATTTAAAAAATCTCTGTTATGCAAAATCAGCCAAGTTTAAGGTGAATATCATTATGTTTGATAATTGTATTATTCATACCCAACAATCATATTCCTCTTTGAATTGACCTTGGGACCAAGTAAATGGGTTTGTGCTTTAATATTTTTGAATTTTTATATACATAGTTAAAACTCTTTAAGAAATCGTTTATTTATAGCTCCATCACCTCCAAGTCTCCAACCTAATTATACATCTATGCATGCCTTGTCTTCTCATACTCTTGATATTTTGCCAACACCAAAATAGAATGGAGCATTGATGATAAACTTTTGGTGTAACACCTCATGGTTGATGTTAGCCTAAACTAAACCTTTGAAATAGACTTCTTTGTTGCTTATTAATATATTTTTTATCTTTGAACTATACCAAAAGGACATATTAGTCCTTGAACTTTTATTTAAGACAATTATATACCTGAACTTTTATTTTGAGACATATAAGTCTTTAGATAGTTGAAAATTTGACAGAAACTGTTTGATCCTTTATCTATCACCACTACTAGAAAAATGGTCTATAACAACGGAAATAGGGACGGAAAATCATGAGAAATCTGTCCCTAAAAAGGTTTACAATGGCTTCAAGGACGGAAAAAATTCCGTCCCTATATAGGCATTCCTAAAACATAGGGATGGAAATTAAAATCCGTCCCTAAATATTTAATCCGACCCTAAACTGATGGAAGTCACGAGACAAAGTCATGACATTTGAAACGAATTTTGCAACGATGATACAAATATTGGGGCGGAATTAGGGACGGATTTCCAACGGACTAATTTCGTAGCAAAGTGTAATCACTGACTAGTTTTAGAGAGTGCATTTGGGAGGGATTTAGGGATGGATTTTCCTTATAGGGGCATATAATTATTTTTTTGGAAAGGTTTTAGGGACGAAAAAAGGTAAACGGAATGCAATAATTATTATATTGAATAATATAATAATTATTTATTATATTGAATAATAATATTTATTATTATTAAATATATTTAATATTTAATATATTTAATGGTGCTTTATTATTAATTTTTTATAAAATAATAATAATAATAATTATTAATATTTAATAATAATAATAATAATAATAATAATATTATTATTATTATATAAAATACTATTAAAAATAGGCCAAAATGAATATTAAATTGTAATTTTATATATTATTTGCAAATGTTGTATACATAAAATGTACAAAAATAAATCTAAAAATCACCTAAATGAGAAGCAATCTCATCGAAGTCGTTCTCGCCATCGCCATCGCCCTCGCCCTCGCCCTCTCCCTCGGCCTCGGCCTTGCCCCCTGCCTCGCACTGATGGGCCGCATGATGGACGACCTCGGGCAGATGCTGCACCTGCGAGATGGACTCTCCGATCCTAGCCTGAGCATACGGAGGTGGCTCGCTTGTCGAAAGAGCAGCTCCCAGAGGAGAAGGAAAATAGCCTAACATCTGCTGCATCTGCTGTAATCGATCCTCCCACACTCTATCTCTCTCGGCCAAGCACTCTGCCAATGTTCGAGCTGCCTACTGTGCACTCTCCTCTAGCCTCCTCTCGACAGCGGAGTGCAAGTCGGCCATCTGTTGTTGCAACGAAATATTTTCTTGCGACTAAGATGGGATGGAAGAAGAGTCGGGCTGAAACTGGGGGTGGTGAACTAAGTCGCCGTACCCTAACATCTGATCGCGCTGGCCACCAGCTACATCCTGAAAGACTCTATGCGGGTTGACCTTCGAGTCATCGGCAGCTTGTGCATGTGCCTCCGTAATTGTTCTATCATAATTATCCTAAAAAAAGAATATAAAATGAATTAATGGGTTAAGGAAGTATAATATTAATCAAATAATCTTATTGTGAATTGAATAATTACAAAACAATAAACTAAATGAAAGTTACAATTTTATAAGTAATTACTTAAGATGATTATATATAATGAGTTATAATCTTAAAATTGAACTTCAATAATTATATATTTAAATACTTAAACTTACAGCAATGGTCTTGGCATGACCCTTGGGATAATTACCCGCTTGGTTTTGTATAGCTTGCTGAATAATATGGCAAGATTGGGATCACCACCCGCCTCCTTAACCTACAAAAGCGAAAAACCATATAAATAATTATAAGAAAAATATTTATGAAATATAAAACTTAATCAAAATAAAAGAGGGATTTAATTATTACCAAATCAGACAGTGGAAAGCAGTGCCCCTATTGCCACCTCGAAATACAATTGCCTGATCAGTGCTGCGATTTTTCTTGTTCTGGTCGCCGAGACGCTTGAAAGTAGGGTCGAAATCCCACATAGCACAGAGGCGGTCCCAGACCTCGTCTAAAAGCCAAGTAGGTAGCCTATGTGAGGTTCAAGCCTTGCCAAACACATGCTTGAGGTATTTGTCGGCTGTGCTATCGAAGAAGGCCCGTGCCGCCTTACGCTCCTCGATGGGGAACAAGTAACGCCTCTATAATGAAAAAGGAAATCATGAAAGTGAGCCGGAATTAATCATAATTCAATTAAACAAAGCATTATAATAATAATTATTTAATCATAAACAAATAAACAAATGATAATAATGTAATAATTCAAATAAATGAAAAAAGTCAAATAATAATAATGTAATAATTAAATTATATGAATAAACAGATAATTAATGTAAGTTATGATTTACCAGTCATAAATCGTACATACGGTCCTACATCTCGTGCGGAACCTTCTTTCAGGACAACCATGGCTCAATCCGATGTTCGTAGATCATATGCTTGATTTCTTTATTCACCTTCTTATTTGTCTTCTCATCCCTTTAAAATTTCTTCATCAAAGGTAGTTAGTAAGAAAAAAAATTAAATATAATTAACAATCATTAAAAAATTAAAAACAAGTTAAGATTTTACTCATAAATGGTGGCCAAGGTAATCGGTGTCGGCGTGTCTAACTCAAATGGGCCGGATACATTAGGTGGGGCAGACTGAGAGGGCTGGGAGGCCTGTGTAGGCTGGGAGGAGGTTGGGAGGTCCGAAAAGAGGAGGCGCGCTGGGAAGCATGCTTATGATCTGGAGGCACAAGACGGTACGTAGATCCTCCGATTGTCATGTACTCCTCCTGAATTGGTGGTGGAGATGGAGATGCACCAGAACTCTGTGCTGGAGGAGCATGGCTTGATGTAGGAATGAAGGAGTGTAGACGAAAATTCGGAACCAACAGAAGTGATGGGGAATGAGATCGAACCGCTGATCCAGATGTCGACTATTACGGAATATTATAACAAAATTGTTAGTTTAATTAATTATATAATAGCTGACACACTCGGACCTAATTCGACTTTTCCATACAAACGGAATAGTGTAAGACAACATGTTAACTCAACAATACGTCGGTCCGGATGTGTCTAATTAAGAAGAGAAGTTAAGCTTAAGATAAGACGTAGTTGGAAGATGAGACTGGTGACCATGCATGGAAATACGTGAAAACTTAATAAAATGTAGATTAAAGTGAGTAGAATAACATATTAGAAACTCATCTCAATCCGTCAGTCAGATTGTCTGGATCTACCAAGAGTCCAAAATTGCTCCGAGAGAGCCCGTAAGAGGAGAGGAAATGAGGGAGAAGAGAAATGAGAGGGGGAGAGCTCAACTCCCCCTATTTAGAGGTAAGCTCGTTACCGGGCCTACTCGAATCCCGGGGTAAACTTAATTCCCTCTTTTCCACCTCTCATAATCTCGATCCTCGACTTGATCCAACGACCAAATCACCAATGGATGTCCAATCCATTGGCTATGGACTTAAAGAAGTCCAATTTGTGCTTGGTCACGTCTTATCCAAGGTAAAGGAGTATGGAGATGACCCTAAGGAAAAGGGTATGGAGATGACAAAAGCTGCAGAATGATGTCAAAAGATGGTAATGGACCTAAGATAAGGGTAAATCGAGTAAAGGCATAAGAAACCCTAAGAGAGGGGAATACGATGATGAAGAACCTATGAAGGATGCCGGACGAGTGTGACGTGCGTGAATTACGCTGTCCCATGTTGTCGAAAAGGCAAGAGAAAGGTGGACCCCACAATTAAGCGTGGACGAATGAAAGAAAGAAAGAAAATGATAGAGAAAAGGATAAGGAGACCCCATAAAGTATTATTGATGAAAGGAGGAAAAAGGGATCGACCATTAGCAAGGAAGCTAATGTGAAGAAAGGTGGTTGTAGGAAAGAGAAATATGTGACACCTCCTAAAGTGAACACTCCAAAGGAGTGAGAGACAAAAGAAAGCCTAAGAGGCTAGGGAAGTGGCATGGATGGGTATGAAGTCGAGCTCAGGTATGAGTGACTTGGGAGCCATGTGAGGCGTCCCCATGAGAGGAGAGATCAGAGATCGAGATCTTGAGGATCTCTGTGATGACCACTCAAGAGGACCGACCCAGAGTGTGGCTGGGAATTGCATGAGGCCACCCAGAGTTTCCATCCCGGAGAGGATGAGAGATGAGATGGGCCAAGGGCCCTATTTTAGATAGAGATGAGTGATTAGAGAGTGAGTCAGATTGTCAGATTGTGATTCCTCTGATATGATATGGTCGAGTGTAGGCCAATGTGTACAGGAGCTCGACTCATACGCCATGGGATTGGAAAGGAAGAAGGTCAAAAAGAAAGAGAATAGAAGCAATGAATGGAAAAGAAGAGCAAGACCAAGGTAGGAGAGAGACAACTAACTCACCGCACACCTCGCCATGGAGGCGAGGAAGTTAACCTAAGGTCTCTCCCGACAGCTTGGTTACAAGATGAGGACAAGACCACGAAATGACGAGAAATGCATCGGAGAATGGCCTCAAAGTAAAGGGGCAGTGACAAAGAAGAAGGAGAAGAGACTCTTAAAAAGAGTAAGAGGAGTGGCACCCCAGAAGTAATAAGAGGATAGTCTTGCTGGGAGCGACTTTAAAGAAAAGACGAATGGCAAAACGAGAGGATCAACTACGCACAGCTGAAATGGAAGAATAATCTCCAAGTGACATAATTGTAGTGAAGTGAGCCTAACCCACGAAAGGGTAAGGGTAGGCTATTTTAAGGAAAAGATGAGGTTCAAACTCAAGAGTAGAAGGGTGATGAAGCCACTTTTGAGAAAGAGAATGATCGGAGGAGATTAAAACACAAATTGGTGGGCATCAGCAGTGAATAGTGGTACGAACACTATTCAAAAATGAGAAGGAGGCTTGAAGTAGAAGCCAGATCTCCCCACAACTGCCTCGATAATTTTGAGGATGAAATTTTTAGAAGGAGGGGAGAGTTGATACACCCAGACTTAATTTGACTTTTCTATACAAACGGAATAGTGTAAGACGACGTGTTAACTCAACAATATGTCGGTCCAAATGTGTCTAATTAAGAAGAGAAGTTAAGCTTAAGATAAGACGTAGTTAGAAGATGAGACTGGTGACCATGCATGGAAGCACAAATTGGACTTCTTTAAGTCCATTGCCAATGGATTGGACATCCGTTGGTGATTTGATCGATGGATCAAGCCAATGATCAAGATTATGAGAGGTGGAAAAGAGGGAATTAAGTCTAACCCTGGATTCGAGTAGGCCTGGTGTCAGGCTTACCTATAAATAGGAGAGTTGAGCTCTTCCCTTCTTATTTCTCTTTTCCCTCATTTCATTTCTTTTCACATGCTCTCTCGGAGCAATTTTGGACTCTTGGCAGATCCGGACAATCCGACTGACGGATTGAGGTGAGTTTCTAATATGTTATTTTACTCACCTTAATCTACATTGTATTTAGTTTTCACGCATTTTCATGCATCGATCTAGGAGAGATCTCGGCTCAAAGTTAGGTCTAGCTTTTTTGTTAAATTTTAAGCTTAGATTTGAGATCTAGAAACTTTGAGCTGATGATTTCGAGTTTTCTTTTGGTAAATGCGTTGTGGGCATCACGAGGATCACCTGGATAGGTCCGTCAGATGATTGGCAACTTAACGGCATGGAAAACAGAGCCAAAGGCTAGGATCCCGAGCCTTTTGGCTCGTTTTTCGCATGGGAGCCGAGTCTTTCCTGCGCGGGAGTGACTTCAGGTGGCCATTTGGCCACCTCGACCAAGTCCCGCATGGGACTTGGTTAGGTCCCGAGCAAGAGCTGCCTGCAGGCTAAGTCCTACGTAAGAGTGGTCTTACACGTGCGGGGCCTGCCCCAAAGCCTAAGGGCATTTTGGTAATTTTTTTAAGTGTCCGATTTTGACCTCGAAACCTCCTGGACGCTTTTCTGAGCTCCGAAACACTTCCAAACATCATCTTAGGTCATGCTAGAGCCTTATAGGTGCATTCATAGTTTGAATATGAATGCTAACACGTATTTCCGTGTATTAGGGCTTCGGATGGTCGAGTGCGGCGATGCTCCGGAGGTTAAGCTACGTGGATCGCTTGGGAGTATGCGAACCTCCCAATGAGTGGCTTAGATTTCTTTGTTTAGCCGCTGGGAACAAAGGTTTAAAAAAGTTTTAAAAACATAAATGTTTTCAAAGGTTTCGAGATGCGGGAAATCCACATACACACATTTGCATGGTGATATACCCACGTAGAGAGTGGGATGTTTTAAAAAGGAAATATAAAGATTTATGTGTGTGTGCTTATATGTATATTTATATGTTTTAAATATATATGTTTTATACATATATATGATCTTTTATATGGATGGGATGTGAGATGAGCAATTAAGAGGTGTCCTCGGGGCTCCGATTTGAGGGAGCGTGGACCGAGTTGAGAGGCATGCATTGAGAAGTAGCCGTGGACCACCTTTTAAGGGTCACGATGAATGGAGACCCTGGGAGAGGCGTGTAGGGAAGCTCGCTAGGGCTCGATGTAGCTATGTTCCACCACAGCATTTGGCACCACCGAGGGAACGGCTAGAGAAAGAGAAAATGTGAAAATGTTTTAAAAAGAAAAGAGATGGCCCTCATGTAGTGAGGCATACGACCGACGGGTAGAGTCTTCAGTATGTTAGAGGCCAGCTCATTTGTTTATATATTTATTTAAATGGTTTTAAAGCAAATTCTCATTTGGAGAATTTGAAAAGAGATTTTGAAAAGAAAAATATTTATTTAATTGTTGTTATGTTTTGGATTTCCCCTGTTTCCTTAACCCTGATAGAGATTCATCGAACCTCTATCATCATCTATATCCAATGTGGATGGATGCTGACACACCCGGGCCTAATACGACTTTTTCGTACAAATGGAATAGTGTAAGACGGCGTATTAAGTGAACAATACGTCGGTCCGGATGTGTCTAATCAAGAAGAGAAGTTAAAATTAAGATAAGACGGAGTTAGAAGATAAAGTAATTAACTGTGCATGGAAAATAGTAAATGCCAAAAAGACCTCCAATTAAGTTCCTAGAAATTTATTATGGGCCCCGTTGGCATAAGAAATCAAAGGATTTAGCCAACGGGTGAAAATGAAAGAAAGTTGAAAAAGGGGAAAAAGTTTGACCCAGGGACCAAGTAGACCTGGTGTCGAGCTCCTCTATAAATAGAGGAGAGCCGAAGCTTTTCCTCATTTCTCTTTTTCTTTTTCTTTCATTTTCTTTTCTTTTTCTCTTTGGAGCTAAACGGAGGCATTTTGGACAATTGGTAGATCCAGACAATCCGGCCGTCAGATCAAGGTGAGTTTCTAATATGTTATTATACTCACCTCGATCTATGTTTTATTTCATTTGCACGCGTATCCATGCATTGGTTTATGAGAGATCCAAGCTCAAAGTTAGTTTAGCTTTTTAGTTAAATTCTTAGTTTAAAATCGAGATCTAGGAACTTTGAGCTTGTGATTCTCGTTTTTCTTTTGGTAAACGTGTTGTGGATGCATTAAGGTATATGCATCTAAAATTGTAGCTGAATTGGTGGACGATTGCATCGGTTTTCGAGCTAAGAGAAAAATTGAAGAATTCTCTGGTTGGAAACCCATAACAGATCGGGCGCCGGATCTATACAGAACCGGCGCCAAATCTATACAGAACCGATGCCGAATCTATACAGAATCGGTGCCGCTTCTGCTTGTCGGTAGACGGCTTCCTGGTCGAAGAGATTCGGCGCCGTATCACTCCAGATCCGATGCCAGTCTTACCCTCTAGGGGCAAAACGGTCATTTCACGTCCTGAAAGCCTAATTGACCCCAAATCGATTCAAAACACTTCCGAGCCTTCCAAACCACATCCAAACATTATCTTAGGTCATGCTAGAGCCTCGTAGGTGCATTCAAAAATTTAATTATTAATGCTAACATATATTTCCATGTATCAGGGCTCCGGTTGAATCGAATGCGGCGATGCTCCGAAGGTTAAGCTACATGGAGCGCTTAGGAGTATACGAATCTCCCAATACTGTGAGTGGCCTAGACATCTTTGTTTAGCCACTGGGCACAAAGGTTTTAAAAAAAGTTTTAAAAACATAAATGTTTTCAAAGGTTTTGGGATACGGGAAATCCACACACACACAGTTGCTTGTGATATACCCATGTATACAGTGGGATGTTTTCAAAGAAAATATAAAGAATTACGTGTGTGTGTGTGTGTTTATATGTTTTTAATTATATGTTTTATACATATATATGAAATATTTTTATTATGATATTTGAGGGTACGATACCCTGTAAGATGAGTGATTGAGTGGGCTAGTGGTGGTGGTGGGCTGCGGTCCAACAGCCAACAGCTAGCAGAGGCTCCTCAGTGCTCCAATATATGCGTAAGCGTGGACCGAGTTGGAGAAGGCATGCATGATTCTCAGCCATGGACCACCTATCGAGGGGCACGGTGAGACGAGACCCTGGGAGAGGCGCGTAGGGAAGCTCACCAGGGCTTCGGTTCGCTGTGTTCCACCACAGCGAGGCACCACCGAGGGAAAGGGCTAAAGAAAGAGAGAAAAAAAAAAGGAAAATGGTTTAAAAAGAAAGAGATAGCCCTCGATGCAATAAGGCATAAGACGACCGACGGGTCGTGCCTTCAGTATGGTAGAGATGCTAGCCCACTTTATGTATATATGTTTATTTGGGTTTGGGGAGTTTCTTGGATAGCGTGCCTTGCTTGCACAAATCTCGAGGAAGAAGGTGGTCGTGATGTCTTCTAACTTAAAGACCACATTCGAGAACTCTATTTGGTGGCTTGCTGCTAAAGAAGGTATTCTAAGAGTAGGTTTGATCATCTCTGACGCTTTCAAGTAGTTACATACTCGAACTCTAGAGTTCTAAACCTATTTAATCCACTGGCTTCGAAAACGTTTGAAAATGTTTAAAAATACTTTGAAAACACTTTATAGCTTTTGAAAATAGCCAGAATCTTTTAAATGCTCTGATACCATTAAAGTTGTCACGCCCTGACTTGTCTCGGGCCGGCCATGTGGCAACCGCTGTGCTACCTCGAAGTACGTGTCTGCGGCCATGCGTCCGAGGCACCACAAGGCATAAAATGGATACCATCACTGCAAAACAACTAAAACTTTAATTAAAATCTTTTAATAAAATAATTAACTTTAAAAATAATGCCAGTGGATGAATTTAAAGAATACCTACACAGCGGAAACTACTAAGCCTAAGCCACCGACGTCCCCTAGTGAGCCTCCATTCTATTTGCTGACCCCGTACGCGGATCTGGATCCATCCACATTGGATACAGGTGAGTAACAGAGGTTCAATGAATCTTCATCGGGGTTAACGCAATTAAGGGAAATCCAAAATAAAATAATAACTAAACAAATATTCTTCTTTTCAAAAACTCTATTCTGGTTCTCTAGCTGAGAACCCTCTTTTAAAACTCTTTAAATAAATAAATATATATATCACGATTGGGTTGGCATCTCTTTAATACTGAAGGCGCGACCCGTCAGTCGTGTTATGCCTCACTGCACCGAGGACTATCTTTTTTCTTTTTAAAACATTTTCTCTTTTCTCTTTCTCTAGCCCGTTCCCTCGGTGGTGCCTATCGCTACGGGGAACACAGCTACCTCTGACCTGGCGAGTCTCCCTCCGTGCCTCTCTACTCCAGGCCATCATATTTTCCGTGCCCCTTCAAAAAGGCGGTCCACGGGAACCTCATAAGCATGCCTCTCCAACTCGGTCCACGCTCCCGCATATATTGGAGCATCGAGGAGCCCTCTAAATCACTCATCTCGCAGGGTATCGTACCCTCAATAATCATAATAAAATTATTTCATATATATATATATGTATAAAATATATATATTTAAAACATATAAACACACACACACGTAAGTCTTTTTATTTTATTTGAAAATGTCCCACTCTCTAGGTGGGTATAACAACAAGCAACTGTGTGTGTGTGTGGATTTCCCGTATCCCAAAACTTTTGAAAACATTTCTGTTTTTAAAACGCTTTTAAAACCTTTGTGCCCAGTGGCTAAACAAAGAAGTCTAGACCATTCACAGTATTGGGAGGTTCGTATACTCCTAAGTGCTCCATGTAGCTTAACCTTCGGAGCATCGCCGCATTCGATTCACCCGGAGCCCTAATACATGGAAATATACGTTAGCATTCATAATTAAACTATGAATGCACCTATAAGGGTCTATCATGACCTAAGACTAGGCTTGAATGTGATTTGGGGCTTAGAAAAGCATCCGGGAGGTTTCGGGGCTAAAATCGGACTTTAGAGGAAAAATTACGAAAATGCCCCCTGGGCCAGTGGGCCCCACACCTGGACTGGGCTGGGCCCCACACAGGTTGGGCTAAGTTCTAAGAGAAATTGGGCTCAAAAAGCCCTCATACGAGACATTTATATAGTATAATGATATAGTATATAAATATCTAAAATATATTAATATAATATATAAATATCTTAAATATAATAATATAATATGAAAAAATCTAAATAGGGACTCGATCGGCCTGTTTCTCGGTCGGTCTCTTCCCCGATTTTCGCACTCGTTTCTCCTCCTTTCGAAGTACAAACTTAGACAAGCGTTCCTTATGGCATCTATGACGGATTCGCTGAGGCAGAAACGAGAAACATCGGTCCAATTTTCTTAAAACCGAGATTTAGCCCAAATTGACTAAATCTCCAATCTACTATTACCCGGTGCACGAAAATACTTGAAAACGGAGTATGACGTAGATTAAGGTGAGTACTATAACATACTAAGAACTCACCTTATTTCACTGGCCCGATATCCATAGATTTGAGTTTTAAAATTAAATTGGTTAAAAACTAAAAACTGAGATCTATGCTAAACCGATGCATGGAAATACGTGTAAACTTAACATAAAGTAGATCGAGGTGAGTAGAATAACATACTGGAAACTCATCTTGATCTGATGGCTGGATTGTCTGGATTTGCCAATTGTCTAAAATGACTCCGTTTGGCTCCAACGAGAAAAAGAGAAAAAGAAAGAAAAAAAGAAAAGGAGAAATGAAGAAAAAACTTCGGCTCTCCCCTATTTATAGAGGAGCCCGACACCGGGTCTACTCGGGCCCCGGGTCAAACTTTTTCCCTTTTTTCAACTTTCTTCCATTTTCACCTGTTGGATAAATCCTTTGATTTCTTGTGCCAACGGGGCCCATAATAAATTTCTAGGGACTTAATTGGAGGTCTTTTTGGCATTTACTAATTTCCATGCACGGTTAATTACTTTATCTTCCAACACCGTCTTATCCTAATTTTCACATCTCTTCTTAATTAGACACATCCGGACCGACGTATTGTCCACTTAATATGCCGTCTTATACTATTCCAGTGGTACGAAAAAGTTGTATTAGGTCCGGGTGTGTCAACTCTCCCATCCTTCTAAAAATTTCGTCCTCGAAAGTAAATGAGGTAGCTTGGGGAGGTTTGGCTTCCATTCGAAGCCCTCCTTTTGTTTTCGAATAGTGTTCTCATCACTATTCACTGTTGAAGCTGACCACGCTTCTGCTGCGCACTCTAATCATTCTCTTCCTCAAGAGTGGCTTCATCGCTCTTCTATTCTTGAGTTTGAATCTCATCTTTTCCTTAACATAGCCTACCCTTACCTATTCTTGGGTTAGGCTCGCTTCACTTTGGTCATAACACTTGGAGGTTTTTCTTCCACTTCAGCTATGTTTACTCGATCTTCTCATTTCGTTCTTGTCTCATCCTCCAAGTCTCTCTTGACGAGACTTCTCTTTTGTTATTTCTGAGGTTCCACACCTCTTACTTTTCTTAGGAGTTCCTTCTCCTTTTTATTGCCAGTGCCTCTCACTTCGAGGCCATCCTCCGACGCGTTTCTCGTCGTTTCGTGGTTTGCACTCGTCTTTGTAACCAAGCTATTGGGAAAGGCCTTAGCTTAGCTCCATCGTCTCCACGGCGAGGATGCGGTGAGTTAAATGTCTTTCCCCCTACCTTGGTTTTGTTTCTCCGTTTCTTTTCTTACTCCTATTCTCTTCCTTCTCTGATCTTCTTCCATTCAAATCTCATGGCGTATGAGTTGAGCTCTTGTCTACACTGGCCCACACACTCGGCCATATCATTTTAGAGGAATAAGAGATCATGCCCTCTCGGCTCTCATAATTTGACCCACTCTCTGATCGCCCATCACAATTACACATAGGGCCCTCGGCCCATCACATCACATACATGGCCCATGGCCCATCACATCACATACAGGGCCCATGGCCCATCACATCACATACAGGGCCCACGACCCATCACATTTCTCATCCTCTCAGGGATAGAGAACTTTGGAAGGTCTCATGCTCTCCCCTATCACACATTGGGCCGGTCCTCTCGAGTCGTCATCACAAAGATCCTCAAGATCTCGATCTCTGATCCTTCCTCTCATGGGGACGTCTCACATGGCTCCCAAGTTACTCATGCCTGAGCCTCGACCTCATACCCATCCATATCATTTCTTTGGCCTCTTAGGCTTTCATTTGTCTTTTAGGCCTTTTAGACATCTCAAAACGGGTTCTCTTTGCCCACTGACATCCCCTTCATCATGGGACGTAGCCGATTGCACCATGTCGTGATCGCTGCGTGCGCTTGTCTTTGTGCTTCTCTTTGCTATGATCTCTTTTTCCTCCTTTCATCAACAGTACTATCTGAGGGTTTCCTTATCCCTCTCTCTATCCTTTCCTTCATTCTCATTCACCCACGTCCATTGTGGAATCCACATTTCTTTTGCCTTCTCATCAACACGGAATAGCATACTTCACGCACGTCACACTCGTGCGGCATCCTTTGTAGCTTTTTCATCTTTACATTCTTCTCTCTTGAGATTTCTTATCTCTTCACTCAATTTACCCTTATCATGGGTCCATTGCCATTCCTTGGCGTCATTCTGCCGCTCTTATCATCTCCATATCCTTTTCCTTAGGGTCATCTCCATATCCTTTCTTTTATCTAACTCCTTTACCTTGATTTACGTGATCTTTCACATCTCATCCTAGGTTTCCTTTACCTCGGCTTCATTCTTCCTTTTCTTTGCTTTCTTTATCATCATTATCCTTATTTCTCTTTTCTTCTAGCATCTTTGCTCCTCATGGGTGTTAGAATTCCCTTTCTGCTCCTCATACTGGTTATGCTAATAGAAGTTCATGAGCTTGGTCAAGTTCTTTCCTTATCCTCATATTTCTTCCTTTGAGTACTTGGGGTTCTTTCTTATCACATTTTCTGTCTCAGTTCCCTCATCTCTTACTTTTCACATGTGGGTTTCCTTTATCTCAGCCATCTTTGGCTCTTGATCCGTCAATATCTCTTCTTTGTCTTTCAATACCATGGTTTATTTGTCACGGACAACGCCTTCCTGTATTCTCCATTGCCTCACAATCTTGTCCGCACCAAGCTAACTCCATTTTAGCTTGGTTTGACTTCATCTCCCATATCCTTTCTTCACTTATTATTCTTCGGGGAGGTTATCCTCAAAGTTAGCTTACTCCCCTCCTTCTAAAAATTTCAACTTATCCTTTTTGTTCCTTGACTCCTTAACCTCGATTTCTTTTATCTCACTTTACTTCTTTGTTTTCATCCTTTCGTCTCTTTTGGTTCCAACCATTATTTTGGTTCATGCTTAATCACCTTTTTGTCTTCTCCAGTTTCAATTATCACCTTATTCATCCTTATTTTATCCTTATTCTTTTCTTCGACTCTTACTTAGGTCGATTTACTTTCTCATCAATTAGTTTTATAATCTCCTTATAATTCCCATCATGATCATCATTGTTCTCATCCTCCGTTCGCTCTTGTTTGTATTACCATGCTTTGGTATCCTCATTCCTTTATGTACCTTTTTCCTCTTCCTTCTTTTTTTTCCTTATATAACCCCCATTCACTCGTTTCCTTGGAGTGCTTTTTCTCTTATGTTTTCTCCATTTTTTCTTTCTATCCAATCTCCTTATTCTCTTCTTTTACAACTTAAGTAATCGGGGATTTTCCTTTCCTCTCGTTTCACCAATCTACACATTTAACCCTTCTGTTCTCATCTTTCATAATCAAGTAGTCGGGGGTTCTCACCAATTTATACTCTTAACCCATCTTTTCTGTAGTTCTAGCCTCTAATAATCCTTGTTTATTCATTTTCTTCATCAACTTATTCGTTTTATGATGTAGTGCCTTAGCTTGACTCACATTTGGAGTTCATTATGCTCGACTTTCTTTAGCTAATATCCATTTCTAAGTCTTTTTTACATTTTCATTCACTAAGTCTTTCTTAGTCCTCTTTCTAAGCCTTTTTAATCCCCTTTCGTTAACCTATCCCTAAGTTACCTACCTAGGTTTTGTCTCTAACCCTAATTTCCTAGTCTTATTCTTTTACTAATCCTGGTCAGCCATTTGGAGCTATTAACCTATGGTTCATTATGAAATTCTTGTTAGTTAAAGTTAACATTTTCTAAGGTGTGTTATGCCTGTCTTCCTCCCTTATCAAGGCTCTATTCCTAATTAATCAAAACTTAGTCCATCAACTAAACTAAGTTTCTCTTTTTCCCAGACCCCATTCATCTTTGATTAGCCTAGAATTTTCTTTATTTAGAATTTTATGCTTTCTTTCTTCATTAAGAAAGCCTCCGTACTACATTACGACATTTCTTTATCCTTTGTTTAAAGGCTTCCCTCTCTTTTCTTTCCCCTTCTTCTTTCTTACCAGTTCCTTCTGGTGATGTCTTTTCAATTCCGAAAAACATTCTCTTCGTTCTCTCCCTTCGCACTCATGCAGGAATTTTCATCATTGCCATGCATTCTACTCTTTCCGCTTACATACTTCCCATTGGCTTGTCAAGATCATTTCTTATCATTCTTGAAGGTCTCTTCCTCCTTTCTCTCATTATCCATCAATTAATAACGGGTTCATCATCCTTAATCCACTTAGGAGCGAAAATTTTCAGCTTGTTTTTTCTCTTTGTTCCATTTCCTCCATTTTCAATTCCTTTCTCTTCTCTCTTCCCATTATCCTTTCTTGACATTGGTATCTAATGGTCAAACAAGTAGTAACTGACGTACTACTCGTGAACCATCTGGATGTGATCTCTTCTCATTCACTCCTCATTCTCCACCTTGTCATCTTTGCCTTATTCTTCCTCATTATTTTCCAAGAATGGCTTCTCTCTTATTCCTCTTTCCTTATTACCCTTTGTGCCATCCACGAGTCTTTTGGGATTTTCTTTTATCTCTCATTTCCATATCCTCAAATGATTCTCCATCATCTCATCCCTCACGATCTTGGGCTCATTCAATCTCTTCAAATTTCTTTGGATGCTTCTTCTCAATTGACCAAATAGGCTCTCTTTTTGTCCACCAATACCCCTTTTCTTTTACCACTTGCATACCACTGTGTAAGAACAAGAGAAGTCGGTTAGCCCTTGCCGCAACTTCTCTCATCTCCTGCCCACTCCTCGGAGCATCATCCAGGCAATCTGTGAGCTTATCCCACTAGACTTGCCAACCTGTGGGCTTTTCGGCAATCCCTTCACTTCATCTCCCATTTGATGCTTTGTGAGATCCTCCTCGATCCTTCAACTCACGTTCTAAGGTTTTTGGTCAACCACGTCTTACGTGATCGACTTCTTCGATTTCTTACATCCTAACTCAACTCTCTCTCTTAGGCTACACACTAATGGTGTAAAGAACGAGAGAAGTGAGGTTAGCGTTCACGCATGTTAGGCCCCATCTTGGCCCATTACCTCGTTCTAGTAGTTTCACTTCCTCCCAACTCCTACACGTCACTAGTATAAGGAATGGGAGAACACATCTAATTTACGCTTCAACCTCACTGCTTTACTAGCGAGTCTCGATTCCCACAACCTCAAAGGTTGGGCATCAAACCAGTTCTTCACTGGTAAGCCTCTGACTAGGCTATCAAGGAGGATTGGATGAGATATCATCTATCTCGTCACCTCAAGGGAAATACTATCCTTTGCACAGTTTAGCTGTCGAGTATAAGGAACATTAAAAGCGAAAAATTTGGGATTGGGGAGTTTCTTGGATAGCGTGCCTTGCTTGCAGAAATCTCGAGGAAGAAGGTGGTCGTGATGTCTTCTCACTTAAAGACCACACTCGAGAACTCTATTTGGTGGCTTGCTACTAAAGAAGGTATTCTAAGAGTAGGTTTGATAATCTCTGACGCTTTCGAGTAGTTACATACTCAAACTATGGAGTTCTAAACCTATTTAATCCATTGGCTTTGAAAACATTTGAAAACGTTTAAAAATACTTTGAAAACACTTCATAGCTTTTGAAAACAGTCAGAATCTTTTAAATGCTCTGATACCATTAAAGTTGTCACGCCCGAACCTGTCCCGGGTCGGCCATGTGGCAACCGTCGTGCTACCTCGAAGTACGTGTCTACGGCCACGCGTCCGAGGCCCCGCAAGGCATAAATGGATACCATCGCTGCAAAACAACTAAAACTTTAATTAAAATCATTTAATAAAATAATTAACTTTAAAAGTAATGCCAGTGGACTAATTTAAAGAATAACTACACAGCGGAAACTACTAAGCCTAAGCCACCGACGTCCCCTAGTAAGTCTCTATTTTATTTGCTGACCCCGTATGCGGATCTGCATCCATCCACATTGGATACAGGTGAGTGACAGAGGTTCAATGAATCTTCATCGGGGTTAAGGCAATTAAGGAAAATCCAAAATAAATAATAACTAAACAAATATTCTTCTTAGTTGCCAAAAAAAAAACAAATATTCTTCTTTTCAAAAACTCTATTCTGGTTCTCTAGTCGAGAACCTTCTTTTAAAACTCTTTAAATAAATAAATATATATCACGAATGGGCTGGTATCTCTTTAATACTGAAGGCGCAACCCGTCGGTCATGTTATGACTCACTGCACCGAGGGCTATCTCTTTTCTTTTTAAAACAATTTCTCTTTTCTCTTTCTCTAGCCCGTTCCTTCGGTGGTGCCTATCGCTATGGTGGAACACAGCTACCTCTGACCTAGCGAGTCTCCCTTCGCGCCTCTCTACTCTAGGCCATCATATTTTCTGTGCCCTTTCAAAAAGGCGGTCCACAGGAACCTCATAAGCATGCCTCTCCAACTCGGTCCACTCTCCCGCATATATTAGAGTACAGAGGAGCCCTCTCAATCACTCATCTCGTAGGGTATCGTACCCTCAATAATCATAATAAAATTATTTCATATATATATATATGTATAAAACATATATATTTAAAACATATAAACACACACACACACACACACGTAAGTCTTTATATTTTCTTTGAAAACGTCCCACTCTCTAGGTGGGTATATCAACAAGCAACTCTGTGTGTGTATGGATTTCCCCTATCCCAAAACTTTTGAAAACATTTATGTTTTTAAAACACTTTTAAAACCTTTGTGCCCAGTGGCTAAACAAAGAAGTCTAGGCCACTCACAGTATTGGGAGGTTCGTATACTCCCAAGCGCTCCATGTAGCTTAACCTCCGGAACATCGCCGCATTCGATTCACCCGGAGCCCTAGTACATGGAACTATGCGTTGGCATTCATAATTAAACTATGAAAGCACCTATGAGGCTCTAACATGACCTAAGATTGGGTTTGAATGTGATTTGGGGCTTAGAAAAGCATCCGGTAGGTTTCGGGGCTAAAATTGGACTCTAGATGAAAAATTATCAAAATGGCCCAGGGGCCCGTGGGCCCCACACCCGGACTGGGCTAGGCCCCACACAGGTTGGGCCAAGTTCTACGCCAAATTGGGCTAAAAAAGCCCTCCTATGAGACAATTATATATTATAATGATATAATATATAAATATCTAAGATATATTAATATAATATATAAATATCTTATATATATTAATACCTGTTTCTCGGCCGGTCTCTCTACCGGTTTTCGCACTCGTTTCTCCTCCTTTCGATGTACAAACTTAGACAGGCGATCCTTATGGCATCTATGACGGATTCTCCGAGGCAGAAACAAGAAACATCGGTCCAATCTTCGTAAAATCGAGATTTAGCCCAAATTGACTAAATCTCTAATCTACTCTTACCCGGTGCACGAAAATATGTGAAAATGGAGTATGACATAGATTAAGGTGAGTACTATAACATACTAAGAACTCACCTTATTTCACTAGCCCGATATCCGTAGATTTGAGTTTTAAAATTAAACCGGTCAAAAGCTAAGAACTGAGATCTACGCTAAACCGATGAATGAAAATACGTTCAAACTTAATATAACGTAGATCGAGGTGAGTAGAATAACTTACTAGAAACTCACCTTGATCTGATGGCCGGATTGTCCGGATCTACCAATTGTGCAAAATGCCTTCGTTTGGCTCCAAAGAGAAAAAGAGAAAAAGAAAGAAAAAAGAAAAAAGAGAAATGAAGAAAAAGCTTCGGCTCTCCCCTATTTATAGAGGAGCCCGACACCGGGTCTACTCGGGCCCCGGGTTAAACTTTTTCCCCTTTTTCAACTTTTTTCCATTTTCACCCGTTGGCTAAATCCTTTGATTTCTTGTGCGAATGGGGCCTATAATAAATTTCTAGGGACTTAATTGGAGGTCTTTTTGGCATTTACTAATTTTCATGCACGGTTAATTACTTTATCTTCCAACACCGTCTTATACTAATTTTCACATCTCTTCTTAATTAGACACATCTGGACCGACGTATTGTCCACTTAATATGCCGTTTTATACTATTCCGTTGGTACGAAAAAGTCATATTAGGTCCGGGTGTGTCATCCTGAGACCCCCATTCTTCATTTTCTCTTCTGCTTTCTTCCTCTATCCGAATTCTCTCAACCCTCCAACAAAATCATCACTTTAATCCTTTTTCAAACTCTTTTATAATCATCATCATCAGCCTCTCTAGCTTCCAAGGAGATCAAAAACCTCAAATTCATCAAGAAATTCTCAAATCTCCAAAACCGTCAACTCGCGACAGTTTGTTCTTCTAGCTATATCTTTCAATTCAACCGTAGGAATTGGTTGAGCTTTTGGTATGTTGTTCTAGACTCATCAACTTTAATTTGATAGTTTATATGATTGATTTTGTTGAGTGAGCTGAGAGAAATGATGAATTGAAAATTGAATTTCTGTTTTGCTCTAGAACACTTAGACCCTTAGTGTTTTGATCTGAAATTCGAGTATGATTAGTTGTTTAATTTAGTTCTTAAAGCTATAATCCCTTAGTTTAGATATTAAACTACTTGTGTTTCAATTCTTGTCCAATTGGGTGGAGAATCAAGCTCAAACCAAGCTTGATTGGTGCAATGGCCGAAGCTCGGCCTTGCACTAGAGGCACTCCCGCGCAGGACTCATTGAGTCCCATGCGAGACTCAGCCAAATTTGGGGAATTCCTCGAATTGGCCGGGAGTGAGCCACCAACGACGGAGGGGCACTATAGCGGGGGGTATTTTGGTAATTTTGCAACCTTAGACCCCAATTGACTTTAATTGCCTTCCGGACTTGTCTAATTTAGTTTGTAGACCCTGGAAACCCTAATTAGGTTTTGTTGTGTGATTTAATTATTAGTCAAATGCCTTTATTAATCAAATTAGATTTTAATTTGATTATTTAGGTATGTGATTATATGAGATTGGACCAGTAGAATTGAGCTAGGGCATTCGAGGGGTAAAATTGGGAGTATACAAACCTCCCTTACTAGTGAGTGGCTTAGATTATTGTGGTTGACCATTGAGGGTCAACCGGTTTTCTATTTGCTTTATGAATGATATTTATTAAATGTTTATAACATTTTGGGTTATGAATTGTCCACCCTCACACACGAGTTTAGAAAAGGATTTAAAGGTGGGATTTTCAAAAGATTATATGAATTGTTATTATTATGATTATTGATGATATGACACCCCTGGGAGATGAGTGACCGTGTGGGTTCCTCGGTGCTCCTATATGTGGGAGCATGGACCGAGTTTGAGAGCATGCATGAGACACAGCCGTAGACCACCTGTTGAGGGGCACGGTGAGTGGCGACCCTGGGAGAGGCGCGTAGGAAAGCTCGCCAGGGCTCGAGGTAGCTGTGTTCCACCACAGCGAAGGCAAACGTCAAGGGAACGGGCTAGAGAATATAAGAAAAGGATTTAAGATATAAGTTAGCCCTTAACGGTCCAGCGGGGCACCCAAGTGCATGGGTGTACCTTTGGGACAATTTCAAGTACCAGCCCATTTATGATATATGTTATTTGTTTTGGTGTGGGATTTCATATGATTTTACTAAATGGTTTAATAAATGAGTTTTGGATTATTTCATATCCCCAGCCTGAGGTGATCGGTCATTATAACCGGGTCACTCACTGGGTACATATATATTTGTACTCACACTATTCACCTTTTGTTGTTAGGTCATCAGACTACGGACGAAAGGTGTCTTGGTGAACAGTGATCTCGGTATATCACCAGTGGACACGATTTTGTAGGTTCCACCTAGTCCTTCTTGTGAATCTTGGCTCGGAATAGTAGTACACATTATTATATTATTACTTTCTTCCGTTGCATATTTACACCGTAAAACGTGCGATTTATTCTATATAAATATTTGAATAATATTTTCTATATTATTTCTTATATGTTTTCATATATTGCTCGTATACCCTTTATTTTTACCTTGTACCATCTTGGATAGCCCGCCTTTCAAGGCACGCATCTTGAGGTGGTACGGCGGTTGTCACGAGGCCGGGCTTGCGGGTTGGGGCGTGACATAAACATTCATTGAACATGTCACTCACCTATAATTAACTTCTTGTTGGATGCGGTTTTGCATTCGAGACTTAATAGGATCTATTGGGGGCAATAGGGGTTCTTTAGTTTTACTACTTAGGTACTTCTTTTAATAATTAATTGTACTCATTTTAATTTTACATTGTTCTATTAAATTATTTTTTATTATTAGTATTATTATTAAATTATCATCTTAAATACTAATTAAGTTTGATTTTCAAACTATTTTGCATCGATGGTACTCAATTTTAGTTTTACATTGTCCTAGGATGCATGCTGATTTATACGTTCTTCTAGATAACGCGACAATTGCCATGTCGTTGGGCTGGCATGTTGGGGCAGGACAACAACATTTATAAGGAATTGAATTAAAGGAAAATTGAATACAAAACTCAGTTATTTGGTTGAATGACTGAATAGACAAGGAATATAAAAGAATTGAGTACAAAAATACAAATAATCCTTTAATTTATCTTTCTTTTGTTATTTTTTCCCTCCTCCGTATTTTCTTCTTCATTACAAAGAGTAGCTTTTACACTTGAAATTCATATATATTTTCTTTTATTATTGTCTCTTTTATGCTGAAAAATTGCTTTGCTTCGATTAAGTTTACCCTAAGCAATTGCTTGTATGATAAAGGAACAGGGTATAACAACAGGGATTGAAGGAGATATTTAAATGAGGATTTTAAAGGAGGACAGGAAAAAAAATCAAACATATATAAAAATAGTATGGCGAGGCAACTATTTTGCTTTAAAAACTTGCACGATTTTCCTCAAAAAATACACATGAGAATGCAGCAACTTCTATGGTAGAATAATAGGGAGTCGATGGAATGTAAGGAAAGAGATGAGATCTTGTGGGTTATATGTAAAGAGATCAACTTGGTGATTGGCATGAGGGGAAGACAGGTCTATGAAGAGAGAAGTGACTAATTGTAGTAGAAAGATAAATGATTTTTAGCAAGTAGAGTTTTTGTCAAAGAAGGAGATGGGGTTAGAAAAGTCTAAAGCAATTCGACTAAGCCCATAATTTGGAATTCATTGGGTGAAGTACTGAATTACTTTTATGAGACTTCTATGGACTCACCGAAAAAGCCTGCAAAGTTAAAATCGGTTCAAGTGAACCAAATTGCTGTATATGTGGACCTACAAATAAGGGTGTAATTTAAAAGTCTGTTACCTCCAACCAAACATAATGTAAAAGAAGAGTGTGGCTACATGTTGTATATCCAGTAAGTGACAAAGGTTTAATAACTAATAAAAAAGGATTGAGAAGTCGGGTCTAATCCAAAACATTTATAAAACATATACAAATATATAATTACTTAGATGAAATAGTCCCCAAAATCATTTTAATAAAGATAATAATAAAAGAAATTTCAAAATGGATAGGCAATGTCCAACCATGTTTACACAAGTCAAGCTCCTAGATCGTTGAGGGCTATCTCACCATGTCATCTCTTAAGGTTATATATACATATATCTATAAAATGTTCCCTCGACGTTACTTTCACTGTAAGTGGTCATAACTATAATACCTTAGTGAGCTACCCTCCACGCTTCTTTGTTCCGAGGAATCCACACTTGCTGTGTCCCTCTAATCAGTTGGTCCATAACTACTTATCTAGATGCTAGCACCATTTGGTGACCAAGGTTAACCGTCAAGCATCCGAGCCACACAACCCCTCGTGGGGAACATATAAAATCATATAAAATATAAATTATAGTTTGCCATAGATAGATAGATATATTTATATTTATATAAAGATGGTCATTAAATGACCTCACCCACTAAGTCTGTTTCATCAAAACAATTCATGTGTGTAGTAGACTACTTGAATTTCAAAACATAATAAAACAATTGACAAAAGCATTTAATATTTAAAAACATAAAATTATTCAGTCATAAATGGTTAAATACTGAAACTAAAGCATTCACAGTTTGAAAGGATTGTATACTTAAAAGAAGCCACCATTATCAGTCGTTGGAGTTTCACCACACTTGCTCGATCTTGCACCTAGTAGTTATATAAAAAAGCATTAGAATCCAAAATTTGAAATCTACAGATGCACCTACGAGGCCCAACAATGGTTTAAGATATGATTTGGGAATGATTTAGTGTTCTAAAATTTGTTCGGGTTAGCAAACTAAATAATGCAACTTGAATTATGCCTCAATGGTGCATAACTGATGCCAATTATAGCATATCTAGTGCCGGTCTTTGTGCAAAGCACCAAGCGTGCACCCATGGCAAGTCTAGCGCTAGTCTACCTCTTGGAAGTCACGATTTCTCTTTCCTTTTTATGCTTTCAAGCCATTTCTCCTCAATTTCATCACAATCAAACCTAGTTTTCAAATCATATACTTCTAACAACATCCACAACTAACCCATAAACTTCATTTCATCAATCAACTCAAATTTCATAAATTGCAAATCTATACTAAAATTTAAATTAAAAAAAAACCCCCATTTTATCTTCAAATAACCATCACTTCAACTACAATACTCCAATTCAGTTGCTTCAATGGGCAAATTAGAGCTTGTACGATGTAGATTAACATATATGAGCTTACCTCTTGAAGATCTCTACACTACGAGTTTGCTCTAAAAATCCATTTAATTCCATTTTTCTGAATTCTCTAATTTTTTCAATTTTCTCTTTAATTTCGTGTTTACAGAGCTCAAAGGAATGTTTAAAAGTATTTAGGGCTAATTTTATATTGTTAAAAGGGTGGATTTTTGCTCGGAACGGCAAAAAAAATGCAGGAAATGGAGGAGGAAGAGAATGAGATAAAAGGAAAGGAAGAAATGAAGCGGAAGTGCTAGGCCCACCCTTTGAATAAGCCATGTCCAACGCCAGACATGGCATGTCTAAATCGAACATGCTTCCTTCTCATCCCTTTCTTTCTTTGATTATATACAGTGTCAGTTAAACCCCAAATCCAAAACCCAACATGCCTTATCATGTCTAAACTTCAATTCAACTCTTAACCATTCCAATGCTCTATCCAATCTTCATCACACTTTAACTCATCAAATTTATCATTCTTACAGTCTCTAGCTTCTTCGTATCACATCGATTCCCAAACTTCCTTTAAACGTCAAAATGTTTAAAAATATCTTAACTCCAACTTATCTTGATTAAACTTATCTCCATTCATCCTTATTCCAATAAGCAATCATTACAATTATTCATCTAATAAACTCTCGAATTCACTTAAATTGAAATTGAACTAAATCGTCTATTACTTATTAGATCAATTCTTCCATTTATATACTACATTCCAAAGGTCCACGATATCATTTCTTACCTACTTCTCCTTTATCTCAACTCCAATTCACTTCCATGGTTCAAATTGTTTGGTAAATTTCACCTCACGCATGCTAGATCAAACCATCTTCTAGGTCCAAATTGGTATGGAAAGGTACGGCAAAGATTCAAGGGTAATAGATAATATGCTCCATTTAATGTGTTTGGATAACTTAAGAGCCCATTTGGTTTGAAGCAATTTAATTACTTTACATACAAAGTTAAGGGCATCATACACTTTACAACGTTTGGTGTCAAATTTAACGATGCAAAGTTAGGTGGTCTCTTGCAATCACTTTCCCTTTGACCAGGGAAAGTGGATACATATATGGGAGAGGGTGTGGAAGTGGATTGCATCCCAATTATGAAAGTTCAAAAAATTTAAATTACCTTATTACCCTTTATTTAAGAAAGATGACATGAAACAAAAGGGTAAATTTGATATTTAAGTAAACTTTGTAGGAAAAGTATGTTTTATCCAAATATTGCAAAAAAAATTTACATGTAGGGGGCGTTTAGTAGTTTGCACATTAAAACTTTGCATATAAAGTGATCATATGTAAACTGTAGAGATGAAATCACTTTGCATGTAAAATCACATTATATTGTTTAGTTAGGTGTGTAATCCATTTTTAAATTGCATGTAAAGTGCTTGTAGTGTTTGGTTTAAAAAATAACTTTACAAGCAATTTAAAAAGTAAATGACTTAATCATGGGTTTTTTGTAATTTACATTTAGATAAATTTTGCGCCTACTGTGCAAAGTATTTTGCTAAACTCCCCTCATGTACAATATTTTACATGGTACAATGCAAAATGGTTAAAAAAATACCTTACAGTTTGCATTAAAAAATTATACCAAATAGTGTAAGTACTTTGCAGCCCTACACTTTACATGCAAAGTGTTTATTTTAAATTATACCAAACATCCCCATAATTTAATTAAAACTTTTATGTGCTAATCAAACATTGCAAACTCACTTTACATGTAAAGTGATTTTAGGCATAAAATTTTTGAACTTTCAAAGTTTTAAGGTCCCTACAAAGTACCAAACGGGCTCTAACTTTAATTAAGTTATAATTCGAAATTTACATCCAAATATGTGAAATATGTAATACATATTGGAATTAAATTGCATATAATGTTTTAATTAAACTATTTTATAAAAGAGGTTAAATCAAATCCATTAATAGCAAGTCAACAACTAGTTTTAATGTTTTAAAAGGATTAAATATTGTAATTATATTTTATAAATATTTTGGAATACAAGGAGGTTCTTCGCACACACTTTGAATATTATGTTACTTTCTATGTGGGTGGTTTATATATCTGTAGACACTTAATTTTTCATCATATGGTAAGTTTGCATTTTGATTTATGTCTTTATTCATTTATGTTCGAATGTCCATTTTAATTTCAATTTTTTTTAAATTATTGGTTTATATCTTTTTGGGTCATGGTGCCAATTGTTACTGGGCTAGTGGCCCAAATCCACTGAAAAGAAAAAAAAATACGAAGTCTTTTATTGCTGACTTTCCAAAAACAAAGCCCAAATAAAAATCTAAACCCAATTTACAGACTGAGGCCTCAAAAAAGACCATCTATAAATATCTCACTGTTTCAACAGTAAAAAGGGGGGGCATGATTTTTGAGATTTTCTAGGGTTCTGAAAGTTGAAAGTTAGGGTTTAATTTCAGGAGAGAAGCAGAGAATAAAAAACAACTCGGGATTCCGAGCTTGTTATAGGCTAGTAACTGGTGGGTTTTAGGCTGGGATTCCACCTAAGATTCATTGGAATAGGAAGAAAAGGGCTCGGATTTGAAGGTTTTTGGGATTTTGGGGTTCTATTTTTTAGAAATTTCAAAACTAGATCTAGGTTTTTTTATGTGAAGTTGGGTAAATCGGAGTATGATTTCATGTTTAAGAGACTGAGGAAGGTTGTTTTGAAGGATCGTGGCTCAGCTTACTGTTTAGGTTTCGAAATCTGGAAAAATGTTCTTCGGAGTTCTTCAATGTTCTTAGTGTTCATCATTTTTCTGGGTTTAAACGGGAGTTTGATCTGTTTTAGAGAAGATTTCTGGGCTTGTTTGTGTTTGTAGAGAGAGAGAAAGGAAAAATTCGGTTAGAGAGAGAGAAGACTGAAAAATGACAAAAAAGGTTGAGAAGGAGCTTTTGAGGGAGTTTTTATACCAAGGAGGGCAAAATAGGCTTTTCACCCTCATTAAAGAGTTCAGCCCGGGTGTCTCCGCTGCCGGCCCGCGCTCCCCCGCCTTCTGGCCAGTGTGTGCCCGCGTGCTGCCCCGGATCCACCTGCTGACCCGTGCCCTGCTCCTCTGACCCGCGTGTTGCTCCAAGGCCCGCGTGCTGCTCCACGTTTGATCCGCTCCATTGCACAAAGCCACAGCTTTGTTTTCTCTTGGTATTAAATTCCATTCTCTTATGGATTAAAATAATGTTTTTGCATGTTCATTATTTATGTCATCTAGTGTACTTAGGCCACATTGTATTCATTAAAAAAAAAAGAAAAAAGGTGAAGATTTTTGCATACATTTTGCATGCATCACGTATTAAAGAAAAAAATAGGAAAAAAATCATGCATTTAAATTACTTTTTATTACTATCATTATTTTCCCATCTCATTTTATTTTTGCTTGTATATATCTAATTCCATTCATACATATCTAATTTCGTTTTATTTTAATTATGTCCAAGTCATATTTAGTATTTAAAAATATCCATATATGATGTAGATCCATGCATATTTAGTTTAAGTCATTTTAATTAAGGTCATACATATTTAGTTTAAGTCATTTTAATTTAGGTCATACATGTTTAATTTATATCATTTTAATTTAGATCTATGCATATCTAATTTATGTCATTTTAATTTAAATCCATGCATTTTAATTTAAGTCATTTTAATGTAGATTCATGCATATTTAATCTATATCATTTTAATCTAGCTCTATGCATATTTAAATTATATAATTCTACCTTAGCTCCATGCATATTTAAATTACATCATTTTAGTTTAGTTCCATGCATATTTAAATTATATCATTTTAATTTAATTCTATGCATATTTAATTTATCTCATCTTAGTTTAAATCCATACATATTTAATTAAGGCTATTTTAGTTTAAATCAATGCACATTTACTTTATGTTATTTTAATTTAATTTGTCTCATTTTAGTCCATGCATATATATATATATATATTGAGGTCATTATAATTTATGTCCGTTTACTCTAGGACATTTTAGTTTAATTTGTCTCATTTTAGTCCATGCATATATATATATATATATTTAGGTCATTATAATTTATGCCCGTTTACTTTAAGACATTTTAATTTAATTTGTCTCATTTTAATCCATGCATATATATTTAGGTCATTCTAGTTTAGGTCATGCTTATTTAATTTGTCTCATTTTAATTTAAGTCCATGCAAGCGTTTTTTTTTTAAATTAAGTTATTTCAATTTAGTCCCATTTACATTTTAGTATTTTAGGTAATTTAATGTTCATGTCATTTTAGTATCTTAGATTATTTAATATTCCATGCTATTTTAGTTTTTTTAGGGCACTTAATGTTTATGCCATTTAGTAATTTAGGACATTTTACATATTTTTATGCCATTTAGTAATTTAGGTTATTTTACATTATTTTATGCCATTTAGTATTTTTAAGTCATTTTACATTATTTTATGCCATTTAGTAATTTAAGACATTCCTAATATGTTTATGCCACTTCGTAATTTAGGTAATCCTTAATATTTTTTAAGTCATTTTACATGTTTTTATGTCATTTAGTAATTTTAGTCCCATTTACATTTTAAATATTAGACCCATTTTCATTTTACGACTATGCCCATTTCGTTATTATATGTCATTTAGTAAATTAAGTCCATTTGCATCTTAGATTAGGCCCATCTTATTTAATTTATGCCATTTAGTAATTAGATCCATTCATATTTTAAGTCTAGGCCCATCTCATTTAATTTATACCATATAGTAACTAGGCCCATTTGCATTTTAGAATCAAGTCTATTTGCATTTTGGTTTTAGGCCCATTAATATTTTAATATATCATTTAGCTTAGGCCCATTAACATTTTAATATACCATTTAGCTTAGGTCCATTAATATTTCAATATGCCATTTAGCTTAGGCCCATTAACATTTTAATATGCCATTTAACTTAGGTCAATTAATATTTTAATATGCCATTTAACTTAGGCCCATTAGCATTTCAATTCATGTCATTTAGCTTAGGCCCATCTACATCATTTATGCCAATTTAGAAATTAAGTTCATACATCATTAATTATTCTTTTAATATATACTTAATATACATTTTTTTGTGCTAACCCATGTCCTTAGTTTATTTTATCACATCATTTCATGCATCTAGAAGTTAGTGCATCGTTTTCAAAAAAATCATGTGCATTGAAAATCCCGATGATAGGGGATCGGAGGGGACCTCGTGATTACGAGGACTTCAATGGTTCTCTTAGATGAGGGATTTTCGAGATAACCTTATCGGGATTCCGATCGGGCCTCGGAAGCCTTCAACATAGATTTCCATCTATTTTAAAAAGTAAAAAAAATGATTTTATCCATTCTTTTAAAAGATCATTTGCATATCACATTATATTTATGATTTCTTAAAAATTCCAAAAGTTTTTCTACAAATTTCACTTCTTCAAGAAAACCCTAAAAAAATATTTTTAAAAGAAAATCCCCTTTATCAGCAAAAGGAATTTCAATTCCAACATAGTTTTAAAAGTCTAAAAAATACTTTTTTAGGAAAATCTCAAACTTAATCAATAGTTGAGGTTTTTCTTACAAAATTAAACTTTGGTTAATTTCTTTAATCAAGGTTTTAAAAATGAGATCTAAAAATAAAAGGAATTTAATTATTCCGACATTATTTTCAAAAAAATCAAAAATCTTTTTGAAGGATTTCAATTCGATCTATATTGAAATCTTTCTAATTGAACTTAAGCTTTTTTTTCTTTTCGAAAGTTGTTTTTATTTAAAATCCACATATCAATAAGAAGAATTTAATAATTCCGACATTAGTTTTTTTAAAAAAAACTTCTGCAAAAAATATTTTCGAAAGGTTTTAATTTAGTCCTCAATGATTGAAGTCTTTCCAAACTTAATCCAATCTTTTTCAAAATCCTTATTTTTCTTCAAATTAAAATTTATCTTCAACAAGTTTTTTTTTATATATTTTGATTTTCAAAGTTTATTTTCGAAAGTTCTCAATTCGGTTATTCAACATTGGGAATTTTCTAATCAAATTTCAATGTGGATCTCATTAAATCGTATTTTCTTCAAAGGGTGAACTAACTCATATCGAAAGGAGTTTTTACTCCAATATTCAAACTTTTTTTTACATGTTTTTTAATGTTGAAAGCATTTCGTCATTAACCCTAAAAATTGATTTTAAAACAAAAAGACTTTTGTGGTACCGATTTTCGGGCGTTTCGGGGGTGCTAATCCTTCCTCGAACGTAACCGACTCTCGAACCCAAAATCTGTTTTCATAGATCAATACCTGTTTGACCTAAGGTAATCTTTGTAGATTATGTTAGGTTAAATGGAGTCAAAA
The DNA here is from genome assembly GCA_030664755.1 of Microcos paniculata. Taxonomy (NCBI): domain Eukaryota; kingdom Viridiplantae; phylum Streptophyta; class Magnoliopsida; order Malvales; family Malvaceae; genus Microcos; species Microcos paniculata. Next base: position 15,151,368 of record CP131463.1, read on the forward strand.
TAGGTGGCTAACCTACCTAAACCAAATGGTTAGTGGCGACTCCTTTTCTTATTTTTGAAAATTCTAAATCTTTTTATTCGCTAAATTTCCCGTCGGACGGCTCTTTATACGTTTCGACAATATCTATATGTATATGATGACTTATGAGATATTTTAAGAGATGTCAAATAGGCAGGTTAAGCCTGTTTCAGTTTCATGTTAGTTGGGTTGGGTGAAATTGACCCAAAAAAAATTTCAGGTCAATCGAGTTCGGCGTCAACCGGGTTTAGTCATCGGGTCTTTCATATTTCAGATCAATCGAGCTCAAATTTTTTGGGTTTGGCCTTTAGGTTTTTCGAATTTCAGATTTTGGTTTTTTGGGTTTCCCCTTAAGTCATTTAGGTTCAAATTTTCGAGTTGACCCATAGTCATTTGAGTTCTAATTATTTATTATAAAAGAAATTAAATTTACAAGTTAACTCTTCAAATGTCGGTTTTCATCCAGAATTTGTTGGATCTTTACTTATACTAGTTGCATTTATTGACTTATTAACAAATCAATCAAATGCAAATGCAAATGAAAATGAGAAATGACTTGATATTAAAATTTTAAACATGCGATGTATTAGTAATTATTTATTACTTCTTGGATCTTAATGTCTAATAAGCAATCAAGTAAAGCAACTATTTACTAAGTTAACATGCACATACCATTTTATTATTTTTTAATATCCTACTATTTGCAATTGACCAACTTTAATCAAGTAGCAAAACAAAGTATTGGGTTCCTAATATATATATATATATATATATATAGTAAATCAATAAGGATAATTAATTTCTAATTCAATCGAAAAATCATGCCTTCGTTCATATTTTCTAATCCACATATACGTAAATCTAATATGATACATAAATTTTCAAATATAGACTATCTATATTAAAAGTATAATGGGGATTGAAATATAATAGGCGAATTATGACTTGTTGGCCTATGGTAGTTTTAGAAAACACACAACAAGTTGTTAAATTTAATAACTTTTTTTTTTTAATTCTTGGTATAACCATATGTATCTTGTCACAAGTCAGGCTGACATGGCAATCGTCGTACCACTTGAAAGTACGTACTACATCCCACGTCCGCATGTATCTCGAGGCAACGCAATGCATAAAAAATGTATAATCATTGCAAAACAATTTAAACTAAAACTTAATTAATAGTCTGAAAATAATAATAATAATAATAATAATAGAAAACCATTTAGTAAAATAAATTAGAAGTAAAAATGAGTACTAGTCGATATAACTAGAGAATAACCTATGCAGTGGGAGTAAAAGACTCCTATGGCCACTGACACTCCTAGCGCTCCTTGCACACAGAAGTTTTGCATCCAACAAAATTGGTTAAAAGTGAGTGACAAAATTTCAATGAATATCCAAAAAGGGTTTGGAAGATCGGGTATAATGATGAGGCCTGTTGTAGAGCTTCGTAAATTAACATTCTCGCGAGCTAACTATGTAATAGGATAAGTAAGAATCGAATCCATAGAGAGACTACGTTATCTTTGTCTTCAAAACAGAAAAGTAAATGAGGGAAGTTTGGAGTAATATCAAAAGTAAGTTGGACTAAACTAAAAATACTAATGAAACTAAAACGAAGATTATTTGATAAAAGCCTTCAATTTAGTTTTTAGTGATGCTTATAGGCTATTTGATCATTAAAATATCAAAAGATAATGTCTAAACCACAATTGTATTAATCAATCAAGTGAGAAACTAACATACTTATTGATTCTAATAATCCTAAGGCTTAGAAATGAAACTACTTAAGCTTTATAACAAACCTTTCAACCTAACACTAACTCAAAACCCCAGTAGCATGGATTCAAGTGCTCGAAAGCATTAAGAGCATGATTATATGGATTAATCACTAATAAAGATTCACCCTAACATGACCGAGCCTAGTCCACACGTGTCAAGTTGTGAAATTTGTGTATAGTCATAAAGTCATGTGATGAATTGGAACTTGTTATAGACATTTTGAACTTCCTTTAGCTTAATAACTAGCTTAGAAACCCTAAATTATTGTCCGGAGTCATTGGGTACACTAAGGGTTCGAAAACTGAGGCCAAGGGTTCAAAATCAGCTCAATTTTAAGATGAAGAAGTTGAGTCCGGCACAGGACCTGAGTGTGTTCGGCGCCGAACTCACCTGTTTATATTCTCTTTTCTCTTTTCTCTTTAATTCTCTTCGAGCTCTCTCTTCACTTCCCACCATTTTCATCACTTTAAATCACCTTCAAACACTTCATTAAATGTGACCATCAACTTCCTTAGCTCCCTTGAAGATCAACAACACCAAAATCATCAAAAATCTTCAAAGTTTCCAAAGAATCCAATTGGAGCCATTGTGTTCTTCAAGTCATAACTTTCAATTCAATCGTAGGCCTTGGTCGATTTCTTGGTATGTTGTTCTAGACTCTTTGAGCTTCAATTTGACTACTTATTTGCTGAATTTCGTGGATTGAGCTAGGAGATATCTTGAATTGAAAACCAAAGTTCATTTTTGTTCAAAACCAATTGCACCTTTAGAATTTCAATTCGAATTTCATGCACTCTTAGCCATTTAATTTGGTTTTTGAAGCTATAATCTCTTAGCTTAGGTGTTGAAGTATGTGTGTTTTGAATTGCGTTTTCATTGGTGCAAAATTGAGCTAGAACCGAGCTTGGAGAAGGAGGAACCGCCTCTTCGGCCTCCAACAGAGGCGAGTCCCACACGGGATTCACTCCAATCCCGCACGGACTCATCAATTTTAGGAGAAATCTCCCAAATTGGCCACTACCGTGCGGGAATGAGCCCAAGTAGCGCTGGAGCTACACTATAGCAAGGGCAATTTGGTATTTTCACATCTTCAGACCCCTAATTGACTTTAATTAACTTCCGGACTCATCCAACTTAGTTCTGAGACCCTAGAAACCCTAATTAGGGCATGCTTTGATGTTTGATTGTTAGTCAAATGCCTATAATGATCAAATTAGATTTTAATTTGATTATTTAGGTAGAGATTGTACGGGATCGAGCAGTAGCATTCGAGCTAAGGCATTGAAGGGGTTATTCGAGTGTATACAAACCTCCCTTACTTGTGAGTGGCTTGGATTATAGTGGTTGACCACTGAGGGTCAACCGTTTTCAAATTTTCTTTATAAACTATTTTTATAAAATGTTTATAATGTTTTGGGATATGGATTGTCCACCATTACACACAAGTTTATAAATGGATTTAAGGGTAGGTTTCAAAAGAAAATATGAAATTATATTTATATGTTTTACTGATGATTATGATCGATGGGAGATGAGTGATTGAGAGGTTCTCAGTGCTCCAATGAGAGGCAGTGTGCGGACCGAGTGAGGCATGCCACCGACCAAGTAGTTGTGGACTGCCTTTTAAGGGACACAGTGAGTGTGAGACCCTAGGAGAGGCGTGAAGGGAAACTTGCCAGGCCTTGTGTGTAGCTGTGCTCCACCCACAGCGATGGCAACGTCAAGGGAAAGGGCTAAAGAGTAAAGAATAATGGTTTTGATATATGAGTTAAAGCCTTTGTCGGTCCAGTGGGGAACCCAAATGCACGGGTGTACCTTTGGGACGATTTAAGATGCCAATCCACTTATAAGACTTGATATTTGATTTGGTTTTGGGATTTCATCTATGATTTCACAAAACGTTTTATTAAATAAGTATTTGGATTATTTCGTATCCCCAGCCTGAGATGATCGGTCATTTTAACTAGGTTCCTCACTGGGTACATATATATTTGTACTTACCGCATTCACTCATTTTTGTAAGTCACCTAGCAGAGGATAGAAGACGTCCCGGTGGATAGTGATCCCTGGTATTCTTCACCAGTCGACCACGATTTTGTAGGTTCCACTCAGATCCCTTGTGGAATCCTGGCCTCAGAATAGTATTATATTTTATTATATCTTTATCCGCTACATATTTGCACTGTAAAATGTGCCACTTTCATTATATAAATATCTTATGATATTTCTATATTATTTTCATTATATATTTTCTAATATTGCTCGAGTACACCTTATTTATGCCTTGTGCCATCTCAGATAGCCTGCCTTTCATGGCACGCATCTCGGGATGGTATGACGGTTGTCACATGGTCGAGCCCTCGGGTCGAGGCGTGACACAACCAGCATGAATCTTTCAAAGTTCCTTTGATTCTATTGAGTAGGCAACCTACTCAATTACTACAAATATCTAATCAAACAACAAACAGTACAGCTTTAAGTAGATTAGCAAATAATTGCTTAAACAAATAAGTAATGGCCACTAACTACAAGCATACACAAAAGATAAGTAAACAAATAAGATCATTTACTTTAAAGCAGAGAAATCAAAGAACAACTATAATATAAACTTAATTAAAAATAAGAAACCTCATAAATAGATGAAGAGCATTCATTAATGCACTAGATTGGAGAAAAGATGTTTAAACTTTCATAAAACAATAAACAATTATTCTAAAAATTATCTAAGAGATCAAAGCTCGGAGCCAATTGTTAGTGATTTTCCCAAACAAAGAGTATATATAGAAGTTAGGTTTAACTCCTAATAAATCTCTAAAGGATTCTTCCTTGTGCTTTACTCTCTCTTTCTTTCTTCTTTAATTAAGTCTTCGTGATCAAGCATCATTCAATTTTCCAATTCCGATTGCATCTTTCTTGATTTTAAGCCTTAATTGTTGAGTGTTAAATGCCAAGAAGGGTCAAGGGTCAACTAGGAGGCATCTAATGGTTGAATGGAGCAAGAACGGTTGGATTCGGGCTGAAATTTATGGCTAGCTGATGCCATCCAAAGGGCTGACCAGTAGCTGGCCAGAGACAAAGGTGTTCAGCTTAGACTATCCTCAGTAAATGAGTATTTGGAGGGTCAAACAAATCAGATTTTGACATTCTTTAGCATTCCAAAAAATCTGAGATGCCCTCTACAACTTTCATGATGACCACAAAGACTACGGAAGCCTATAAGATGGTTAAAATCAGCCATCTTTCAAATTTTTTCAAAAGAAAATCCACAGCTACTTGTTAGATGCAGCCCCGTCTTGGTCCATCGCTCTCCCTCTCATTGAGCGTTGAGTTCAATCTTGTCCTCTCTGGTCTCCGTCTCTTATCACATATCATCTTGCCTCATTGGACGCTCATTGTATAACATATATATGTATATATCTATCTAACATACATATAACATATATATATATATAGATACAAACATTCATAGAAACTTACACATCCATATATTTCAATTATTTAAATTTACTTTAAAACATTCCGCCCAATGTGGCATGCAATTATAGTGTATGCATGTGTAGAGGAGAATACTCGAATCCTAAAACATAGAAAAACATTTTATAAAATAATAAAAGCATTAGCCTTAAATGGCTAAAAACTGAAACAAAGCCCCTCATAGTATAGGGAGGTTTGTATACTCCCAAGAACTCCACAACGATTGATCTCCAAAGCGTCACCGCACTTAATCGTCTGGAAACCCTAATTTCACACGAAGTAGTTAAAAATCTAATTCAAACTTTTCTAAATGATGTTGAGGCTCTAATATGCTAAAAACTAAGGTTTGGAAGTGATCTAGGGGTTAGAAAAAGTGTCCGGGAAAGTTTCGGGTCAAAAACGGGTGTTTCGGCTAAAATTACTAATATGCCTCAGGGACTCAGGTGGGTCCCAAGAGGGAACTGGTCAGGAAGGCCATTTTAGCCTTCCAAAATGACTTCCGTGTGGGATTGGGTCAAGTCCTTTAAGGGAAACGTGACAAAGACTTGTTTTCAGGTCTTTTCGCCATTTTCTGACCCCGTTTCTCTTCCGATTCTCCATGGATCAAGCTACAAATTGAAACACAATATCCTAACATCATATACAACAAGATTACCGAGATAAATCTTGGAATCATTGGCTCCAATTTCATAAAAATGAAATCTAAGCTCAATTTAACCCAAAAACCCAACTTAAATTTTGAGCTAAGATTTCTCCCAAACCAATGTATGGATTAAGGCAAGTAAATAGGCAGATTAAAGATTTAGGTGAGTATAACAACATACTGAAAGCTCACCTTGATCCAATAGTTGGATTGTCTGGATCGGTCAAAAGTTTAAAATGCCTATTTTTGCACCTTGGCTCCATTTCTTGAGATTTCTTGGTTCTCTTTAAATCTTTAGCTAAAGAGGTAGGAGGATTGCTTAGAAGTGCTTAGGGGTGAGTTTAAGGGGGGGTTTACGATGGTGGTTTGGGTGGTTGGTGTAATACCAGTTTTGCGTATTTTATAGATAATATCATGCAATTCATAATGTAGAGTAGGGAAAATATTATAGTATAAAATAGGTAGTTAGGAGTTTCGATGAAAAATACGAAAATAGTTTGAACTAGTATAACTTACAAATGGTGAGGAGTTTGAAAATTCTGCAGCACATAAAATGACTGGACAGAAGTTGAAAAATAACTTGGGACAGTGTACAAGAATCTGGGACTGACTAAGGACATAAGTGAAATTTTAAGATTTTTGGGTGAAAAGTTCTCCATGGGGGCAAAATGGTCATTTTATCATAAGATTATTTTTGGTCATTTGCCAATGGCCATATACAATGGCCTTGGCCGGCCATGCTCTTGAAAATTCAAGAGAATTCTCCAATTTTCTCCATTTTTTCTCCATCACACCAAACTTTTCTTTCACCTTGAATTCTCCTAGTGTAATCCATAAAATCCCCACAAGTTTATACTCAAATTAAAGCTCTCAACAAGCCCATCAATAGCCTTCTATCAATTTTGAAGAATTTGAAATTGTTTGGGAGTAATTTGGAGAGGAAGAATTAGGGTTTACATTGAAGTTGAAAAATCATGAGGCAAGCATGCTTAATTTGGAGCTATATGGTAGATTTTGACATGCTTATTATAGGAATCAGGTCAATTTGGCATGAAATATGAATTTTATATGTGAAATTTAGGGAGAACAGAATGCTCATATTATGGATTTTAAATTCATGAAATATATGTGCCAAAAGAGGTTATAAGATGAAGTAGATTAATGTAGGAGAATTGAACTACTAGAATTTGATTTTTGAATGTATTGAAGAAGGAATTGGCAATTTGAAAATATGGGTGCCAAAATTTTCAAGAGAAAATGCAAGGTATCAATTTTGCAAAACCTAATTAGTTTAATTGTATTCTTGCAGTAATTTGGGTGTAAATATGAAAATAGAAATTTTGGAAATGAAAAAATATCAATTTGGTGAAATTAGGGACATTGGCCGAAAATTTTGAGGTGCAATGGGTATTGAAAATTTATGAATTTGAATAGAAATTGATGAAGGAAAAATATATAGGTTAGTTAGGGGAAAAGGAGGAATCAAGAAAATTTAGGAATGAGCTTTGCATTTCACGCATTGCATGTATATAGGTTAGAGTAGAAATTTTGCAATGTGTAGTAACTTATGTTTAAACATTGAAATGTGTCCAACATTTGATGTTTATAAAAGAACCACACAAGCTAAAGGGAAGGAAACCATAGACGAAAATCAAGAGCAGATCAATCATCGAGAACAGTGAGTGGATAACTAACTAAAATTTTATATTTATATTATAGATGAAATTTTCGAATTTTATGTTTTAAGGTATTGAGTTTTGAAATAAATTTAACTATAAGTTGGCCTATGAGATGACAACCTTGATGGCTAAATTTAAATATGCCACATACGTGTTATAAAATTTTATGAAATCTTACTACATTGCTATGAAACTTACGTTCTTGAAATCATAAATTGAGAGAAGAACCAATGTTTTGCAAAATGTTGATGATATTACCTCATGTAATGCAAATGGTATTATGTCAAGGTCATCTTGGTCATTAGTTTGTTACTCGCGACAGCCCCATGAGGGGAATTTATTGTTACTACAGTGACTAAGTAACTTGCGGACTGCCTTTTGAGGGGCGCGAGTGAGTGTAGTTTCTACCTTGATGGGAGGCGCGAAGGGAAACCCACAAGACAATTGTGAGTTCATTCTGCAGCACTACTGGGCAGAATGGAACTCATTTACCCAGTGTCGACCTCGGTCAAGGCAACAACTTAGGTAGAGGATTTCAAGGACAGCATTGATGACCTCATGGGCCTATTTTCTTTAGATCTTTGTTCCTATGTGTTCATTTATATTACTATGTTTTCTGGAATATTTGAACTATTGAAATACTTGAACTTATTCTTGGTTTTGGTAAATTTTGATATTACTATTAATATTTTTGCTGGTTATCCACTCATTGAGTAATTATTACTCATTCCTGTTTTATTATAAATCCATTTTCAGGTCGTAGACATTTTCCACGTTATTAGGAAAGATTGCGGTGGCAAAAGCTTCATTTCTTGGAAAAGCTTGATCAAGGAGGTAAGAAGTTAACTTTTTATGGTATTTTTCAAAAATTCACGTAGGTCCCACCGAAGGTATAAATGACTTTTTAAACTATGCAGTTATCTTCCTTAGTGTGTCTAAGATTATTTGAAACTGTTGTGGTATTTTCCTGGGTGCTATAATCCTGGGAAAATATTATTAAAAAAATATGTCACAAAACTAAATGGCATTTCTATAAATATATGCAAGTTTGGTACTCGAATTTTTAGTCCTGATTGTTATTATGTTTTCATACCAAATGATATTATGTTTCTATAAACTGTTGAAACTTGAGAACGGGGTGATTACTGCGTGAAAATAAATTACAAAATTACTATTTTAGCCTCGTAGAACTTTCGGGTGTATTCTAACGCGATAGAATGCACTTTAAGTGTTCGCGACAATTGTTACATGCTCGATCACCGTGTCGGGTTGTGACATTTCGATTGGTATTAGAGCTTGAGGTTTTAAACTGAAATTTCGATATTATCAGTGTCGGTGGGACCAAGTCAAAGTTGGTCAACTTGGTCAAACTTTTAGAACATGCATATTTCATGTAGAATTAGTTATTTTGAGCCTAATTTTCCTCTTTTTATAGATTGTGATGCCATCATGGTGACAACTCGATCGCGGTCGGCCGAAGCGGAGGTTTCCAAGGCCGAGTCAAGTTAGACAACTGATCGGGATTTTTCTGCAAGAGAACAGAATCAAGTAGTAAAGCTTGGAGTGTTCCAAGGTATCGATCCCACGAGGACTTGAGAAAGCTAACAAACTAATTCTAGCAACGTTTGTAAAGAAACCTGAATTAATGAAATCAAATTGCAAACAATTAAAGAGAAGATGATTGTAGAAATTAATTAAGGAAACAAAGATTAAATAATTAAAAGAAATCAATAGAATGGATGTGAGGGTTTAGGCTTCTCTTCTAGGTATTTAATCCAATTATGTATGAATTAATTATCAGGGTTAAAATAACAATCACTAATCTACTTAGGAGCCCTCTCAGATCATCCTAAGCTTTCCTAACTAAGTGATTACCACCTCTCAGTGCATAAACTAATTAGCTAAGAACATTAATAACCTTGGATTATAATTGAATCAGTTTCTCCATGACCCTAATTCAATTATGGTTATCACAATAAACTGAATTACTCTCATATCCAATTAAATTGTGTCTATTTTCCTATAGCACGAATTCTATTTCACCTCTCAGTCCTTCATACAATTCCAAAGATCTATTCTATGTTGGCCAGACATAAAACGCATTAAGAACAAAAAAAACAGATTTAACCCAGAAAATCAATCCATACAATAATTAAATTAAAATCCCTAGAAGATCCACCCAAATCCCCAACAAGGAATTTAGCTACTCATATCAAAGAAAATAAACAATTGCATTAAAGAAGAAAGTAAAGAAGAAAATCTCCCAAGTTGACAAAGTTGCTCCCTTGAGTGCTTCCCTCTTCCGAAAATTATATATTTGGTACGTCTAAAAACCCTAAACTATGGTATTTATATTGGAGAGATTACATAAAATTAGGAGATTAAATCGAGTTGGACTCAAAAACATAGAACCGGCGCCGTTTCTATACAATTCCGGCGCCGTTTCATGTTGTACACTATCGCACTTTTCGGCTCAGAAACGGCCCCGTTTCATATATGATACCCCAGCCGTTTCAGGTAAGAAGTAGTGCCGTTTCATATATGATATGTCACCCCTTTCAGGTCTGCTTCAATGTTTCTTCATTCTATGCACTTCTCTTGAACCAAACTTCAATCTATTCATCCTTTTTGGTCTTTTCATCCCAAATCTCCTTTGTTTTCTTAAATTTTCACCATAAAGCTTTCCTACAAACAATAAGATAAAAGTGAGAATAATAAATATAGAATGAGCTATAATATTAGCAAAGATCATCCAATTAAACTTGTAAATAGCTCATAATATAGGTATAAAATACACCTATCAAATTCCCCCACACTTACCTCATTGCTTGTCCTCAAGCAATATGTATATATCACTCTAATATATTAACTAATCCTAAAACAGAAAAAAATTCCACTTTCGTAGGTGTACGGTGACATTTAGCGTATGCCACAAGCCTTTAAACCCCTAGGTGTCCCTAGTGGAGGAGTTATAGTCTCCTAAGGGTTTACCAGGACGATACCCACAAACATGTTTGAAAAGCATTGGTTAGCTTCAAATTAACAATACAAGGTATATAAAATTCAAAGTACCAAATCAGATTGCTGATAATGAAGCACATAATAATTCATAAGTAAATCACTTCACAATCTAGACAGGCAAATACTATTCAACCTCTTTCACTAGGATCAAACACTTCAAATTGACTATTCCCTCACAAGTGGTCACTCAATCTCTCAAGTGTTTAGAAATTTTTACGGTGAGTTACTCTCATCATCTTCTCATGAAATTGGACTTACCATAAGCTTGAAAAACATCTATTCTCCACTACTCCATTATATACATACAAGCGAAAATCAAAAGGTCTTCATAATCAGGGTAGTAATGGGGCCAAAAGGGAATATCATAGGTTCTCAAAGAAAAGGATAAAGGGAAAAACAAAATAATTCAAAATTAGTAGAGTAAGAAAATCAAGAATGTCTAGAATATCTTGATAAAAAATCACTCCAACCAACATCTTAATATTTTGCAAAAATCATCACCCTTTTTCTTCACTCTTTTGAGCTCAAGAATTACATGCCAATCAATTTTCAACTTTTTTTTTTAATTAAAGGCAAAATTTCAAACTTTGTGCCTTTCTTTTCATTTTTTTTTTCAATTGGCAAGAATTCTCCTTTTTCTTTTCATCACCACCTCATACACATTACCATCTCTCCCACACTTATTCTTTTGCAATCAATCCAAAGAACATCAAATAAAAGAAGTAAACACTCTACTACTAATGAATAGGGTGCAAAAACTGGTTTTTCATTTTTAAGCTCAAGGTTCTTTTGGATAGGCTACAAAGAAAAAGCTAAAGATATATCAATAGGCTCAAATGGGCTCACTAATAGATTAATATATAAAAGGTTGGCTTTTTGGCTCAAACGAAATATCCTAAAGACCTTAATCTTAATGCTTGCACATATAATAAAAACATGTAATCTCAAAAAGATGAATCTCAAGTTCTAGAAGTCCAAAATCATGGAAGGCATAAATATCAAAGAAAAATATGGCATGAAGGCTCAAAATCTCACTAGGTAACTCAAGTCAATTCAAAGCATTCTTTCCTAGCAAAATCAATCTCATAGCATTCACAAAATCTAAATCATAAAGCAATCACTTAATCATATTATGCACTCAAAAATTAACAATTAATTCAGCACCAAGAAAATTATATACTCATATCATCAACTCAAAACAACCAATAAAATCAGAAAATAGTTAGACAAATATTATAACAAAAGAATTTTCAAAAATTTCAAAGCCATCCCCCCACACTCAAAGCAATATTGTCCTCAATATTGTGCAAAAATAAAAATAGATAAGAATTCGGAAACTCCCTGAAAAAATTGTTAGATGAAACAGAGAATTCTCAAGTACCAATCCATCCAAATCACTACACAAATAAAAATCATAAAGTAAGTGTAGAAGTAAGTCTGAAATTACATGAAAATTAAAATTAAAATTAAGAAACTCAATTAATCTAAACTACATATATACATAAAAATTAGATATTCAAAAATTCACCCCCACACTTAACATGAACAACATCCTTTTTAATCTTATCGTTCTACTAAAGAGAATCTTAGTATGTGGTTTTTTTTTCTTTTTTTACATAATCAATCAACATTTATTAAGATGCTTTCATGAGTCGTTTGGGCTAGGATTCCTCTGTTTCTATCCTTAGGTTGGATTTTATGTACCTTGTGATCATTTAGTATTTCTAGTTTGAATTTCATCTTTCGTTGCTTTATTTTCTTGGGAAGTGTGAAGTTTTTAAATTTGATATGACTCTAATTGTGATTACTCCCTCAGTTTCTATTTATCTATCTCTTTTGGGGTTTTTTTTCCCTTTTTATCTGTCCTTAACTAACATTAATTATTAATTTTCCAAACTTACCCTTTCAAACTCATTTCTCTCTCTCTTAAATGAATGGTTTCTTAAATAGGAGTGAAAATCAAAGAGGGAGAGATGTAGGGATAAAATAGGAAAGTTAAGATAAATGCTTATAAAATTTTGTATCTTAACTACTTTTCTTGCCCTGTGTGAAGCGGTTAATGAGGATTGATAAATAGGGACAAAAAGAGTATTAGATATTATTATTATTATTATTATTATTATTATTATTATTATTATTATTATTATTATTATTATTATTATGTATTAAAGTTCATTAATTTTAAAATGCTATGTGACATTTATTTTAATGATGACTATCTATATATGCCTTGCATTGACTTGAAATGTGTGACGGTTAACATGTACTTTAAGATAGTGCAGCGACTATCATGTCATTGACCCTAAAGGACAGGACATGATAGAACTTATGGTTCATTTACACTTGTACATGATGGGAAAACATTTTGGAGCTATGGTTTGGTGGCTTATGAAATAGAAGTTATGAGAGACAGGCTTGCAAACCTCTTAGCCCAGCCAGCCCCTTGAGCCCGACCACTTAGCTCTGCAACTCAAATGGTGAGAGGTGCGCTCATAAAAAGCAACAAAACCTATTTGGTGGCTTCGAATAGTGCTGCATGTACATAAATGGAATTGGCCATGTTAAGGGACAATACCTAAGTATGTAGATCCTAGTGGTCAAGGCTTGAGAGGTAGGGTTGTAAATGAACTGAGTGTTCGAAGAATAGCTCGCGTTCGAGTTCGATTAGGGCCAAACTCGTTTATATTTTTCTAGTAAGTAAACAAATGAATCTAAACAAGATTTTAGTGTTCATTTAATAAATGAACCGAACTTGAACAAGATGTGTTTGTTGATTTATATTCACGAACAAGCTCGTTTAGTATTCATTTATGAGTTCGTATGTTGTTCGTTTAAAAGATTATTTAAGTCCGTTTATGTTTGTTAAGATTAAGATAATAAGTAATTATATTTTTATTTTTAATAATTTTTAGTTTCTTTTTTATTTATCATTTATATTTTGATTTTTAACTTACATAAACAAATAAATAATCAAATATAAATCTTTAAAAGAAAATTTATAATTAAAACATGATAAATATAATGGTAAATTACATAAATGGTCACTTAACTTTTAGAGGTTTTTCTGTTCTGATCACTTAACTATAAAAACTTACGATTTGGTCATTTTGTAAAATTCAACATTTGAGTCACCAAACCCTTAGAAAAAAATTGATTCGTTGACGTGGCATTGCCACATCACTCAAGATGTCATGTGGTATGATGACATGGCTATGTCATGTGGCATATTTGATGACATGGCATTGCTACGTCATCATGCCAAGTGACCTTTTGGATGATGTGGCATGCCACATCGCCATGCCACGTGACATGTTGGATGATGTGGCCACATGCCACATCATCAAGCTATTATTTTTTAAGAGGTGGGTGACCAAAATAGTTTTGTTTACAAAGTTAAGTGATTAAAGCGTATCTTTTTATAGTTGAATGACCAAAATAGAATGTCTATAAAGTTAATGTTGAACTCTAAGTGTTTCTGATGCATACAAAACAATCCAATTAGATGCTTTCAATGAATCTAAGTTAAGTGTGCAGATCCTTAAAAGGCAAAAATAAAAATGCTAAGTGTCAAGGATTCAATCGATAGGTTCTGTCCTAATCGATTAAACAAGGTCGAACTGAGGCTACAAAGCACAAACCCGAGATATTCAACCGATTGAGTAAGGCAGTCAACCGATTGAGCAACTAATGGAAAGAAAAAGAAGTTGGAGGTTAGAGATATTCAATCGATTCATAGTACAACTCAACAAATTGAGGAAGAACAAGTAAAGACTAGAAAGTCTGAAGCTGAAGAAATTGAACCGATTGAGTCTTATGCTCAATCGATTTAACACCTTGAAGAAAATGGCAATTGAAGAAACTAAACCGATTGAAGGGGAGTATGAATCGATTCACCTGAAGAAATAAGAAGTTCAAAAGACAGCATCAGAAAGATTGAACCAATTCAGCAAAAGCCTCAACCGATTCAACAGTGTCAGAACAATGTAACGGCTAGTTTTTTTCAAAGCTGCAAGTTGGCCTCTCTCTTCATTAAATGCTCCAACGGACAGAATCAGCTCTCAGGGTATGTAAGAGGGTCTCAAATGCTGAAGAAAAACAAGAAATTGAAGAGCATTGAACACTTTCCTTGTACATTAATTTCTCTCTTGTTCCTAACCTTTCACACTTTGTGAGAGAAATTTGAATGAGCTAAAATTCTTATACATCTTAGGTCTTATTAGAGATCATTTCTTGTACACAATTTTCAGTTTTTCTTGTATTCTTAGAGGTGAGGGAATCACTCTAAGTGGGTTGCATCAACTAGGAGGTCCTGGGTTGATTTGTATTAAAGCTTGGGAAGAGCTTTCTTTGTAAAGGTTTTGTGGAAGCTAGAATTCCACTGTCCTAGTGAAGAAGAGATTGAAAATCCTTAATTGGGAAAATCAAGGTAGTGGATGTAGGTGAGGAACACCGAACCACTCTAAATAGAAGTGTTATTTCTTCTTTACTTGCTTCACCTGGCAAAGAACTCATCCAACCATCCAAAACAACCCCAAACACCAACCTCCACACTACCAAAAGTTCCAATTGGAGTTGCACCATAGAAGAAGAAGTCATAAGTGCTATTCACCCCTCTCTAGCACTAATTTAAGGGACCAACAATTAAGTGACTAAATTTGTAATTTACTCTAAACAAAATTATATAAAAAAGGTTTTTTTATTATGAATAAATTAATATTTGTTCATGAACATATTTATTTAGTGTTAACGAACATATTCGCTTGTTGTTGATGAACAAATTTGCTTAACCGAATTAAACATAAACGAATGCGAACATCCTATTAATAAACGACCACCAATCCGAATAAACTCTAAAAATTATTAACGAACATGAAATGAGCTCAAACATGCCAAAAATAAATGAACACACCTTGTTCATATTTGAGCTCGGTTCGTCAGCCTTACTTGAGGGGCTGGTTGGGTTAGGAGCGTGGTGGACTCGTCTCATAGAAGTGACGTATGAGATATCCACATTAGCGTGCCAACCGTGCTTGGACGTTGAAGCTTAGCTAAAAATGGATGTTGAAGAGAGAGGAAAATGAAATATAGCCACCCAGAATCTTGCCCTTGTCATGGCTCACTGCCATAGACTAGTAATACAAGGAATCTCTACATGAAATGATCCTAGCATACAAGGTTGATTAAACACTTACCAAAGTGTACAAAGTTTGAAGCTGGCAGAAAACGAGTTTACACGAGTAAAAGAATAGAACCTGCCACTCCCACCAAGTTAATGCTTGTGTATACTTGAATTAGCTGGGACAACCCGAAATTTAGCTAGCTTACAGAGAAACTCAAATAAAACCTACTTAAACCAAAAGAACTTCAGCAGTTGAATCATACAAATCAAAGGTTTTTCCACCTGTTTGCTTACTCACTTTGGAGCAACACCGCAAGGGTAACAAGCAAGAATTATAAAAGATGCTAGCTACTATACCTAGTAGGGAATTTCTACTTTCTTTCTAGCTTCACTTAGTTGCTCTCTTCACTGGACCAAGAAAAGATGCCATCCAAATTAATGAAGCAGGCTCCTCTCCCTCTTTATGCTCTAAGCTGAAGCTGAAAAACAACCCATTCTAACTTCAAATTGGATTCTTTTTCTTGAATCCAAGTGATTCGCCCACTTTAGAAAACAAAGGAATGAAAAAAGGGGCCTTTAGGGTGCTGCTGGGCCTACTAACTACTCTGCCAGAGATGGACACTTCTTTAGTTCTAGGATTTATTTCACCTTGTCCTCTCTATGTATAAGTCTAATTGCAACTAATACATAATGACCATCCATATGTGTACATAATAATTATACATATTTATGCATTTAGATTTTGTATTTTCAGCTTCTCTTCTATAAATGATTGGATTATAAATCAAAGTTTTCATGTTGTATTTTAACTGTCTTGTTCATATATTTTCTAGACCAATTATGAAATTATGATTAGTTGTTACATTATTATACATTGCTCCAAATTGAGAGTATATTAAGTAAAACAAAGTACTTACTCTTTATATATCCTCAAGAGGTGATGACAATATAAAACAAAAGGGATTTTGCTAGTAAGAGAAACGATCTCACAGTTTCATGGGAGTTATCATAGAATCGGTTCCATGGGATCACTATTTTGTTAACTGATGTCTATGGCATCTTTTAAGAGTATAATTGACTTTCTATTAAAAAAAGCATTTTAGTACTTTTTTTTAACTTAAGAAAAAATAAAATATTAATTAGAAGAACATTTTCTATATATGGCACCTTAACAAATTAAGTTTTCCCACACAAGTAGAACAATTTTGAACTTGAGACATCCTATATAAATTCCAAACTTTAAACATCTTGGCTGAAGAGCAAATTCTTTTACCATATATCATTATTTGTTTAGTAACTACTGTTTTCTAAAAATACTGTATAGGAACAATTGAAAAATTAATGATTCAAAAGGTTAGTACTCATCATTTTGCTCCCCTCTTTCACATCATGTGCAAAAGAATGAATCTTTATTGTAAAAAAATTAAAGAAAGAAAAAACGATAATTACTCTAACAAAAATGCTATCTTTCTTCATAAATGAAGAGATAGGTCAAGCTTTTGATCTTTGTCCTTATGATCAGAAGCACTTCCAATGCTGCCTTGATTGCTATCCGCCATTGCTAGCTGCCTGGACAAGCCTCCATTGCATCTTATGCTCCTTTGCCAATTCAAGTAACTTTGCTCCTCTTCTTCAAACTGATTATGATTGCTACTCCCACCATAAAAAACCACTTTGCTATCGAACCTGGCTGCACCTTGGGGTCCGAATCTGTCTGATAAATGGTGATTGTTATTATTAGGGAAATGGCGGAAGTTGGCAGCGTGAGCTGTTAAATACATTGGAGGATGTAAAAAGCCTAAAGCATGGTGGCTTGCTGCTGCATAAACCATTGGTAAAGCAGGAGAAGATGCTGATGAGAAGCTTGTTGGTCCATATTCGGATGCCCTTTTAGCCTTCCTTGCAGCACTTCTTTCTTTCTTGTGAGCATTCTGATGGCCACCCAAAGCTTGAGAGCTGTAAAACTTTCTTGAACAGAATAGACAAGGGAAAACCCTGCTTGTTGTTCCCTCGTCTACATCAGTGGTTTGGGAAACTTTCTCTTGATAATAATCTTCCATGCCTGCGGACAAATAATTAAGATTGCCACAAGTTTTAGTACCACGCGGAACGAATAAAATAAGACAAATCACTACGAAGAAAAGAAAACTATATAAACCTTTGGAAATAAACAATCTGGAGAGAATGGCAGGTAGGGGAGGGAGAAGTGGGTGTTGTTGGAAGAACTGAACTAAGAAGAAGCAAAGACTGGAACTGATGACTTTAGGTTCTGTGGTTAGGTTCCGTGGGTGGGTGATCTGATAAGAAAAAGGAGTAAGAAAGAGAGTTCAGAAGCCCAGTTCTAAAGAGTTGGAAAATGTGAAGCGTCTGTGAGGCATAATTATTAAATGGAGTGCTTGACACAAGGGGACTGTATGGGCTTGGGAACAGGAGATAAGAGGAAAAGAGATAAGTGGGGAAGAAGTATTCTCCAAGACGTTTCTGCATGCTGAGCCTAAGTCTGTAATTGGTGGGAAGAAATGTTTTTGGGTTGGAAAATGGAATCTTTTCTCCCTCTCTCCCTCTGACAATTATCGTTTAATTCAAGAACATTTGTTTTTGTTTTTTTCCCCCATAACTTAGTATTGTTCCGAAAATGACATTTTTTACCAGCATTTCTCATTTTCAAATTCCAAATATGAGAGGGTAGCTTTGATTGTAATTTCATTGATGGAAGATAGATAAACTTATCTAGATCTGAACAGTCCAATCATATTAAGATTTACGAATTTGTTAAAACTTTTTTTTTTAACATTTATAGACTTCATTGGACTTTGAGGTGCAAATTATTATAGTTTTCATTTTTGAAACTCAAAAAGACATCCACATGGTGGAGAGGAGACGGGCTTGTTAACGTTAGAAAGAGAAAGCGGGGATATACAGAAATGGAAGTCAGTGTGTCAGAAGAGAGGGTTGAGCTTGGAAGATCAGGTTTGTGATCTTCAATGGCCAATGTGGAAGGATTGGGTGCCTTAAAAGCTAAAGTCAGTCCCCACTTGATCTGAAACTCAGTGGTGGGTGGGTGCCTCTGCCCGCCTTAATATTCAGCGCCCTCTCTCTCTCTCTCTCTCTGTGCTTCTGCTTCTGCACGCAAATTGGCTCTTCTGCTGCATTCCTCTGCCTCTTTTTTAAAATTGGGATATGGTGTAGCTGGAGGTAATAGCCACTAGTGATGCCTTCTCCACCGCCAATTCCATGCAATTTGTCGCTTTTTCTTCCATTCCTTTCTCTTTCAATTTATCAACCTTTATGTGGATTGTGAAGAACCCAATGCTTTCTCTCGCCAACTCTCCCCTGTCCATGTTTCCCTTCTAGTGCGTCCATCACCTGTTTTTGGCAATACTCGAAAGCTCAACCAAGAAAATATACCAATGTCCTCGGGTCTCTGAAAGTGAAAATATGATTTCCTCTATAACATTTAGGGCAAAAACAATGGATTATGGCGAATTATAAACTCACTCCACACTCATTCATCTGCAGATATTAAATTTCACACTCGATCCAAATCTGTTGGTAAAACTATAATCCGATATATACAGAGCAAGGTGACGAAAGAATAACATATGCAACGGTTGCGGAATGAAAGACTCAAATCAAGTATAGGTGGTAACCCGGAAGATCAAAAATTGGCTCTTTTCCCTTCTAGATGAATGAAAATTTGTGTTTTACACTAAATGTTTCTCGGTTGTAAAAGTATGGTAATTACATTTCTGGAAGCAGGGATGGGAATTTGTAGAGGGATTTGTGAATGAAAATTCAGGTTAGGAAGAAGCACGATGGAGGACACTGTAGGACACAACTGAGCAAGTTACATGGAAGAAACAAACATCCATATGAGGAGATTCAGGAACAACCAAAACATCTGCTAATGGAGAATAGACTGGACGTCTCTGGTACCGATTCTGGCTCAGGCTTCTTGCGAGGAAGATGCTTAAAAAATGCTTTTACTGCTCCAGTCACCCCGTCCTCATTCTCCATTGCCTTGGCAAGTTCAACAGCTCTCTCTTTCACCTGACATGCTTCATGGGTGAGTTCATGGCAAATTTTCCAGTATTTTTATGCAATTATATAACAGTTCTTCCAATTCTCTGCTTTCAACAATTTTAAGAATTTTTTGTTTCATTTTTATCTTCGTTAAGATCTCCATAACATAAACTAGATGATAAACCAGCACCATAGCAATGATAATCTGTAAACCCAGCGGGACTAAAGTTTGAATTTGAAGGATAGAGAGTGGTACTCTTGAGAATAGAGATGTCAAATGAATTCCCACATGCACCAAACTGGAGAAAAAAGGGTACTTGCCGCTTGAGAAAACTACCCAAGATCTAGCCCTCTTGACATTTCTTTATCCAGAACTTGGCAGCAATCCATCCCAACCACTGCCCTTTCCCCCAACTCAATAATAACAATAATAATAATAATAATAATAATAATAACAAAAAAACAAAAAACAAAACAATCCATGTAATTTCCAAAAAAAAAAGGAAGGAATATTAAATGGATAAATCTAAAATACCTAAGCAAATATAAGTTGACTAAACCTGGTCTCTCAGATCCATAATTACCTTTGGGTCTAGCATGAATTTTATTGCATCAACCAACTTAGGAAGTGAAAATTCATCGACTGGGATTGGTTGAGGTCCGACTCCTCTGGCATGAACGCGCTCTCCCCAAAAAGGTTGATCACCAAAGAATGGTACAATGGTTGTTGGGCACTGAAGATGAGGGGGAAATCGTGTGGATCAAAAGGCAGATGGACATCAAATAAAACAAAAGGCACTAAGTTATTGTGCAGGCAAAAAAATGTAAACACCCACTCATGGAATTATAACTACTTAAAACAACAGCAAAGATCAATATATTTGTTCTTACCGCAGCTTTAAGACCAGCAGCTGTTGTTCCAGCACCTCCATGATGAACCTAAAAGCAGCGGAAAAAGACAAGATCATCTCATTTGGCAACAAAACAAAAACGAAAAGGGAGAGAGGTTTGAAAGAAACTACTGAGTCCAAAGGAGACTAATATTGGGAAATTGTAACAAATCTAAATGATAATCATTGTAGGTTAACTGGCATAATCAAATACTTGCACATCCTAGCATCTCATGCGCATGTTATATTGCTGGATGCATGTCTGGCTACCATGGAACTTGAGTAATTTATGCTCGAGTAATTTACCTTTTTATACCATGTATAACACAATTGGCTTCTGCTCTAATCATTTATCATGACCCCCCCCCCCCCCCCCCCAGCCATAAATGTCAAACTGTTTTGACATATGTGAGCTCCAAAGTATTAAGCATTCACAATAGCCTAGATATTTATCAATATATTTGATTTTCAAGACCGACAATTTTTCACTTCATTTTCATTTCAAACTACCAAAACGAATAGATCAAAATATCTTTGATCTTCACCTGTAAAACATGATACAAACTTGATTCAGAACAATAAGCTAAACATTTTGCCTCAACGATAGCTCTCAAAGAAACTTTGCACTCTCAGCTGGAGAAATGACTTCGAATTCCACACCGATTCCCAGTGAAAAGAAGTCAGTGAAAAGAAATGACTCTGTTTATTTATATTTTATAACCACTAAATACAAGTGCAATTAATGCATAAAGAAGCTAAACAAGATATAACGAGAAGGAATCCTGACACAGCTACTGTTTTAATTTATGGACTCACCACAGCCTTGCATTGCAAAAATAGCCAATCATGAGGGACATTGTCCAACAAGTAAACAGAGTCCTTCGGTTCTGCCACTGAGAGTAAATAAAATAAAGCTCAGCAAAATATCCACCCAGGGTAAGGCTAATAAAATTAATAAGTGAAAACAAAGAAAATTTAAAGATCAAAATGTGATGGGGGAAAACAAGAACTTACAGTTACCGAGGCCACCCCAACCTTTATTAATGATACCCCTCTGTCCAGTTTGTTCCAATGCATCCACAATTATCTGGGTCATTTTTTCTGGTTCTTGAACCGGCTAACATGAGAAGAAGGAAGCATTCAGAATATCATATTTGAAGAGAAAAAAATGTCAGGTAACTGAGAACAATATCTCATGGCTACTTAACTATGTCCATACAACATGCTTAGGATAAAAATCAATCTATTTATATGGTTAATGTGATCAATGTCTGTCTAATAACAAAGGAAGTAAAATAATAAAAGCCATCATTTATTGCATTCAGCAGGCTTTATATATATATATTAGCAGCGCATATAGAAAATTTGCAAGAAAATCAATCCTATGCTTTAAAGAATGGACAAAACCCACATTCCCTTGGAACACCAACATAGGGTTCTTTCAAATTTGGTTGCAGTTTTCTATTTTGAACGAAGTATTGTTATACTAAGAAATTGTACAATGCTCTATTAAAGTAGCAAAAAGTGATAAGACAAGCAACAATATATTAGCAGAACAATATTAGATAATAAACAGACAACTACAAAAAACGTGCACCTAAGCAAACTAGCAAATAAATTTAGTTGAGCCAAGAATTTTTGCCACGCCAATCATAGAAGAGCTACTTAGGAAAGATAATAAAATGTATATATTGAATGTTTAGGACTTGCAATCTTGAAGCTTATAGTAGTTGTCAATAAATAAAGCTGTAAAAAAAACTTTAGATTGTATTAGCATTGATACCTTTCAGTACATAAGTGATGATCACAATGGCTTAATTATTAAATACGTCACTGACTTAGTTAAGTTCATTGAATTAAACCCTATCATTTAATTGCAATCAAATAAGCCCCTAAATATCAATTTACACCCAATGGAGCCTTCAATTCAACTAAAAATGGCAACATCAGTCAGATGAGTCTGACAGACATTAAGAGCTGCTATGCATGGAATATAATTCGCTCACATTGCATGAGAATATCAACCTGGTAGAAGAGCAGATGAGCAGGAATTTCCCTTTTTCATGCCACATAAGTAGCCATGTGCCCAATTATATTTCATGTGTAATACCTATTAAGATCTGTCAGACTCACATGACCAATTTTTGTTGAATTGAGGTGAAAATAGATGTTTAGAGGTTTATCTGATTGTATTAAAAAACAATAGGAGCTTATTTGATGAATTTAAATAAGATCAGCTTATTTGGTATTTAAGCCTCCAAATCTTGGTAAAGTGTTATTTATAAATTTCAGCAGCTTCAATAACAAGCATACGTCCCGATGTCCGGAGCAATATAGTTTAGAAAAACTCTTAACATAAAAAATTAAAAGAAAAATCTTTCACTACCAAGAAGAGAAAAACAAAAGGCTTGAAAATTATAAAGAAAACGAGTCGGGAAAGACCAAACATGGCAAGACTTCAGATTGAACATTTCAAGGAAATATTTACTCAAACAAAACTCCTTAATGGATTCATCAACCCTAAATGATGACTTAGTCCCTAGCCTAGTAAATAACTTTATTATACGGAGAGCTTTATGGCCAAGGCCTTGTTAACATCTTTAATCCATACCATATCTCCATAAATTTCACCTGCTGAAAGAAACCCCATCTCTAGCAAGCAAACCTAAAGAGGTAATATTTTACCGGAGGCAAGCAAGCAAGCAGCTTACTCCAACCATAATATTGAACCCCTCAGATATATCGTATATCTTAAATTTCATGTAATAAATGGTCCCCTCCCTAATTTTTTTTGATCATATAGAGTGAGACCATTTTGTGCTTTACATATTATAGATCTATCGAGCACATCATAATAAAATTTGTGCCTTAATGATTTCTCCAAAATTATTTTCCATGGTAAGGTTACCTCCAAGCAGTACCAAGGGTTCATAGAAGTTTTATGCTTAATAAAGCATTAATACGCAGCAATGACACAAGAAAACAAAACATAGAAACCACCAAAAAAAAAACAGTGAATAAAAATGAGATTAGAAGACCAACTCACAAGACTACCAAATCCAATATAAATGGGCTTGGTACCAGCTTCAAGCCACTTTACAAGCGATACAGGAGGTTCATAATTTGTTCCAAGATCAAGAAAGCAAAATCCTACGACGTCAATCTTAGGTCCCCAATCTGAGGGAGAAAAGTAAACTGTCACTCTTCCATTTAACAAAATCTCACCAGCATGTGAAGTAATTAAGCCATATATTGATTCTTTTAGAAAAGTATAAATATATCCTCATAATTTATGAATAAGCTGCAGAAAATGAGAACTGAAATATAGAAAAGAACTCCTAAAGTTTAAATAAAAGCCACAGGTTATATCTTTCTAAATTTTACTCTGGAAATAGATAATAGGCCAACCACCTTTTGGTTTAGGGACAAGGTGAGGACTCCATATATAACCATGTGGCACATCATTATCAGAACCTTGGGAACCACTCAAATATGTGACCGGTCGCAGCTTCAGCTTTTTCTTTCTAACATCATTTATCATGTCCCGTATCCCAAGCCAGATCAATGAGTCAACAATTTGATAAGAAAGCTGTAGCAAAAAATAACAAACAAAAAATAAGAAAATTAGAAATATGTGTGTGTGTGTGTGTGTGTGTGTGTGCGTAATATTACATCAAAAAAATAAATATAACAAAAATATGAATAATATTCACAGCACTCACTCGATATCCAGCTGGTTGCCTCACACGGGACAAAGGATGTGGAAACTCACTTGTTGGCCTGGAGGAAACAATAATGGATTGTACAAAGCAGTCTAAGAGTCCCCATTAAACCATGTAATAGAACAACAGACTGACACAAAATGAGAAGAAATGATGAAACTGTAAAATGCTAGCTTTGGAGATGTTCAACCAACATCTAACTCAGCTATAGATAATACTACCCAGACAAGACTTACGTCCATGGCATCGTGAAAAATATATGAAGCGGGACTTTTAGTGCCTCAGCCACATGGGTATGCCCTAAAAAGTATTACCAAAGCTCTATCAGGATATTGAACAAGATAATACAGACATGCGTAAGATACTTCTATCCCAGAAACAACAAAAGTAGTGGATAATCAGAGAATTTTCCCACCAAGTGCATTTCTCAAAAAAATGAATTCATTGATATCTCAAAAGGAAAATAAATAAATAAACAAATAAATAAAGCAAGGCTCATCCTTTTTTCCACTGTATAAGAAGCAAAGCATCATCCCTTCATGCTTAAAGTAGACTTGAAGTTTAAACTAGAACTTATTGATATGAAAACTAGTGTATGCTACATAATTTTAAGTCATTTGGCAAGCCAAGACATTGGCTTCCTATTCATTACTTGCACATTTAAAAAAGAGGGCAGGAGAGGGATATACTTGCAAAGCCAAGGCTCCAGCAGATCGCAAAACAAAGTTTCTACTTTCTAGTAGAGGCTTGTGTAACCCTTGCTAGCCTTTTACAGCATATAATCTTTTATTTTTGATAATTCCTCTGTAATCATTATCAATAATTTGTGCAACACCACAACTATGCTTACGCCTTTAGAGCATATTTTTACCAGAAAATGTTTGGGCAGTTGACAGGAGGCAGCTTTATCATGAATATACTTGTTTAACATTACAGTTACAACATGGTCATAAACTTTCACTACATCAAACTCTGACATCCAAGAAGCTAAAAGCAGAGTACTAAAAGAGTAAACCTAATTTCTCGAAGATGAATGAAAGTGGATAAAACAATAGTACAAATCTATTACACTATTTTCAATACTGCTGAAAGTTGATTATGTATGCATAAATAAAATATTCAAAGACCCATAATAAGTTGAAATCAGAACACCAAATCTTAGACACCCACAAACTTTCCATTACACAAACTCATAAACTCATAAATGGATATTTGAATCACGTTTGTACATCCATACATGTATAAACAACACCATAGAGCTTGAAAGGTAATGAAACTTAACCGTATGCTGGAGGATTTGCAATGATTGCATCTGCCTTAAAAGCGATATCAGAATCGGGATCGGGATCTTTGCAAGCAGGAAGCAGAGAGTAGATAATTTCCTTTATTTGGTTTCGTTGAATAGGTATCTCGGAAGGGCCTGATGGCAAGAAGCCTTTATTTTTAACCATATCTGCTCAGGAAAAAAAATCAAAGGGTAAAGGAAAGGAAATTATTACAAAGCTTTAGCTGGAATCCATAACTTCTGTCAGCTAATCACGCCATGAATTCAATTCACATATTGCTTTAGGCATAATGGAAAATTTCCAACTTAACATCAACATATTTTTTGGCCAAAAAGAAAAACCAACAGATTTTATATGAAGCTGTATTTGCATAAACCTAAAAATAAGAAGGCATTATTCAAATATCATATGTTAAAAGCTCTGCAAGGTACTAATCTCAACCAGAAGAAACCACATCAAAATAATCCTATCAGAATCGATATAAGGTTACACCAGAAGACTATCAAAAATGATGTGTTAGGTACATACAACCCGCAAGAACTTTTGGATCTCCGCCTAATGGATAGAACTCAAGCCCAGCAGTCAGCACAAACTCTTTGAAATTTGAATGAGTTGCCAATCTTACACGATGGCCGTAATCCTGCATGAAAAGCAACCTTACCCCTGGTAAGATTTAACTGAACCCACTAAAAGGATCAAACTAATCATTTTATTTTTTTTTTATTTTCATTGTGAAGCAGCAACCACAAACTTGTCAGCAAACAAACAGTAAGCGGTAGTTTCCAATATATATCCAAATAGAATATATACCTATTAGACAAAATGAAAAACAAGAACTGCTTAAAAACCGTCTTTGGCACTCATAAACCAATAAAAGGTTTCAAAAACATATAAAGCACTAGTACTAAAAATGAAATTGGTTCAGGGCACTCTAAATTTGGTAGGCATCAATATTGATCAGTAAAGGTAAACAATGTTGTGATCCTTATCAAGAGTCAAGACAGTAAAGTACCATATATGATCATCACCCAAGCCCAACACTTTCAGAGTCCTTTAGCAAACTGCTCATAGGGCTGCTTTCGATGGACTATAATTGATATTGTTTTTAATATAGTTTACCCTAGAACAACAATGTGAGAAGCAAGGAGCATATTCCCTAGCTAAATCTTCAACATAGAATATATATAAATAAATAAAAAAATACAAGAGTGTAGTTCAGAATATATATAAATAAATAAAAACATACAAGAGTGTAGTTCAGTCTTCAATGCACAGATTTCAATTCAAAATTGTTTTACTTTAACATTTACATGCATGCTACCAAAAAGCCCAAGTGAGAATAAAGTTACAACAAAGGTAAAGGTTTTAAACCTACAGCCAGAGTTATTCACATTAACTAAATAGAAAAAATGAAATAAAAATATTCCCTACCTGGAGACGTTTTCCAATTGCAATAAATGGCTGCACATCTCCACGTGTGCCAACTATAAGCATCACTATTTGTAGCGGTGGAATGCACTGAAAGTCTGCTTCAAGTGACTCTTCTTCAGCAGCTACAGTATATACATCTCTTGGTCCAACAACAAGATCATGGGGCTCAACATCTACAGGAACTTCAAACTCCACAGTCCCATCATCTTTTACAGTAGCTATTCTGTTCAACAATTTAAGCTGCACAGGTTTGTAAGATTTAATAACATCACTGGATACACAAGTCTCAAAAAGATCAAGCTGACAAACAACCCACTCATCAAGGCAAAGTGTAACAATAATCACTGAAATACCACTGCTGATGACAATATAGAACAGATCATCAGTCGGGATTCAGCCTTCTGTGGCAATGAAGAATTTATTAAAGTTTCAGATTAGATAATACTGTATGTCTGTATGCGCTATGCTAAACCATCCTGGAGACACGACTTCTAGCCTTAAGAAGAGGCCAGGGAAAAGAAATGGGGACTCGTGAGGCCAGGGAAATGCACAAGAAGTATTTTAAAACTGCTAAAGAATGGTCACCTATCCCTAGACATGCAGCGGAGGAACTAACCTATGATGGAGAATGGAGATATCCTAGTTTAGATTACATTATCTAGGATAATATTCTATATATTTTATGAGTTAAATTGTAACTTTTATATCATTTAGGTTATTTCCAATTAATTAGCATTTTACTTCTAAGTATTAGGGTTTCGGGTTATATTGGGTATTTTACATTTTATTAGGCTTTTTGGGTTAGTACAAATACCTAACTTAATTTAGTATCAGATTAGACTTAAATATTTGATTATTTGATATTCAGAATTTGCATCCTTTCCTAAATATTTTGAGTTTCCTAATACTTGTCCTACACCACTCTATCATCCCAATGGATTTCCTCTTGTTGCTATCCACCATCCTTTCAGTTCCAATTGTTAAATGCTATTGTTGAATTGAGCAATCGTTGATAGATGGCGGTTTGTATTAGAATACAGAGAGCCAAGGAATCAGGGTGGAGGTTGGGTTATTGCCAATTAGGCCATCTAGCCCTCTCATGGTTGCCTAATTTTATACCTCAAATTCATCTTCCTCTGCAAAGCTGCAGCCCACCTTTTGTAAATGATAGAAAGTAAGAGCACTCCTAACAAATTTTCCATGGCTCTCATGTTTTTATCCTTTAAATCTCTAATCCAACCCTCAACCACATATATATCAGAACCGCCAAACTCTCAACTAAATCATGGTTTAGCTACTCTTGAGAAGAATGGAAATTTCTCTTCTTGTGTAACATTGTATCTCACTTTGTCTTGGTAAATGAGGGAATTATTCTCATCACTTCATCAGCATATCGGTCCCATGAACTTCTGGCATTTGATATATAACTTTTCTTAAAAAAAAAAAAGTTCCAGCAGGTCACAAATTCATAGTTACAACAACAACAACAAATGTATATGGGGGAAGCCATTTCTGTGCTTCAAAAACCCATTGTCAATTACCCATTGAAAAGAGAAGAATTTAACCATTAGTTATTTGAGCCACAGGCGCCACCGCCCCCCCCCCCCCCTCCCCCCCCACCCGCGTGCATTTTGGTATTTTGAAAACTAAAAAGTAAAAAATCTTTATGCAGAATAATCTAACTGAGGTGAAATTAGATCAAATAATCCAATGCCACCATTCTCCAAAAACATCTAAAATTAAAATAACAGTCCTGCGTAAGAGAGTTAATCGGTGTTCTATGAATATAAATTGAGATAAAAGAGTGTAACATAGGTGATTTATCAAGAAAACTAAATACCTTCTCTTGGGCAGATATCTTGTTGTCAAAAATCTGTGCTGCCTCTGCAGGAAGTATGTTTCGTTGTCTTTGTGCCTCAGTTTTTGATTTTTCCAGTTTAGGCTGGCTTGAATCCATTTTTTCAATGTTTGACATACCCACAGGCAATGCTCCAACCTCAGAAAAACTTCTACGCACAGTACCTGAATGAAGTTGGAAATATAAGAAATTTAAGCTTGTATATTACAAAGAAAGGACATATTAAGAAATTTAAGCTTAGCAATAGATTATTCCTCTGGAAGCTTAAAAGTGGGACAATGGCCCAAGATATAAATTTCAATCCTTTCCCAACAATAGTTATCTTCTTGTAGAACCCTGAATCTAACAACTATAAGTACGTGCCTCTTTATATAGTATTATATCTAAATGAACAAAAAAGACAAAAACTGTTGCCTGACATCATAGCCAGCAATTTTCACAGCTAACAGAATACATTCTGGTTTCAATGCCATTAAAGCTTCAAACATCTATTGTTCAGAACTTATAAAAAAGGTTTCTTACAAGTTCGTTAATTTGGATTTTACATGATGGCAGCAACTTCTCAAATTAAACTGAAGGAAAATTCAACATCATAAATATCAACCTGTCGAGTGTGCCTGTCATCTTCTATATGTGTCTATGTGGAGATTAATCAGCAGCAAGAGTTTCAATTTAAACGAACTAATCTCTTCAGAAGTAATAGAAAATATTGTAAGAAACAGCAAATTTATTTGGAGTACAGTCTGTTAGGCACTTGATGTTAATTTAGCTGCAGGTGGGCAGCTTGCTATGAATTATCTCACCTTCAAACTTAGCTCCAATAGAAACCTCATATTAACATTTACTATATAGCCATTCTATTGAACAAGCTAAAACAAAAAGGCTACCAGGATTTGAATTGGAGACTCTAAACATATTGATACCATGTCTATTAGCCTATACTGTTTAGATAGACTTCAATCCCCTCGTATGCATAGCAAGACAAGAAGAACAGTCCAACTGCAAGGCTAATGTTCTTCACCATATAAAGGGAAAAGAAAAATGGGCTGTCAAATGAAATCCACATTATTTTTCTAATCCACATCAGCTACCCTGATATCATATAGCCCCCTCAATTTGTTGCCAAATCAACTGCGTATGCAACTTTAAATGATCCTCCAGAATGAGCAAAAAAGCCAACTCTTTAATCTTTTCTCATGTTAAAGTCAGAACTTTGCAACTTCATTAGCCTCATCCTAATTTTAGAGTATTATATGTATCATATCCATAAAAGTGCAGGAGAAAGCATCGGCAAATGTAGCACATAAGTGATACATTTATGGGGGGGACAAGGGAAAGGAAGAAGGATAGAAGATAACAGGTGGTATCAATTAGTAGTTAAGTTTGGAGAAAATAAGAAGAGGGGGGAGGGTTTTTTGCCATTCTATGCTTAGAATGATAGGCAAGTATCCACAGATTAAAACGAGTTACTCTATATGACATTCTATCCCCAATCCTTCCCTTTCCTTCTATTTCCGAGAACCACACGGCATACTTGAAAGCAGAAATTTCTTCCTCTCCCTCCGAGTTTCCCTTTCCCTCTCCTCTACTTCTCTCCAAACAAGATGTTGCTCTATTTCCTACTTGCATATCCATAATATCTTTTTCCTCGACAAACTGTGCGACCATTTGCCTTACAAAAGCAACATTTGCTAGAGAGGTTCTAATGCCTAAACCTATCACACATAAAGAAACCTAATAAGATAAACTCCCAAACTTTGAACCTTTTTTGATGGAGAATCTTCCATTACTTTTAAGCCAGTGCTGGACTATATGTGCAGATCATAAGGAATTTTCACCCAATAAATAGCAAATAACACTATCATATTTGACTACAAATAATGAACAATACTACTTGGGTAAAAGAAAATAATAAAATGGTGGAAGTCAAAATCAGGTCTCAGTTTCAGTCAAACTTGACCAAGCTAATCATCGACAAAGTCCACAAAGAAACTGTGAAATAAAAACGTTTGAACTTTGAATTTTATACTAAACAAGCGAATGCCATAAGGGGAATCCAACGCACCCGAAGATTCTGCGCGACCGTTATTCATTGCACGACGATCAACTGCGGCACGATAATCATCGCCACTGGCGGTTTCCTTGGAGTCTCTGCAACTATCAAGCTCTTTATCATCAATGCCAATTTCTTGCTCGCTTTTCATCGGAACTTCTTCGGAAGAAGAAAATGAGGAGGAGAAGGAGTTCCGGCGATGTTCCGGCGACGCCGCTATCACCGAGTCGGGAGAGCTCCCTCGGTCGACGCGGCGAACTACCCGTTCGTTCTCCAGATCTGCTCAGGTTAGTCGGACAAAGGCTTTCTCGTGTTCTGAAGTGCGTTTGGGCGCCAGGAATCTTTGTCTCGGACAAAAATTGGAAGCCTCGGGCTAGAAACGGAGAGAGAGAGAGAGAGCACGTTCGAAACGAAAGCGTGGGGGATGGGTCTGTGAAATGTGAATGGTTGCGGGGCTTGGCGAGCACGCGACACGTAAGCAGGCTGCCCGCTAGGAGGGATATTTTAGTCAATTCAGATCTTCCGAAATCCGGGTTTGAGGTTGATGGTGATATGGGAGATGGTGAGATCCTATGTTTTACCTATGTTTTATTTTCTGTTACATTTCTCAGCCTCCCCTTTTTGTGAATTTGGTTACGTTAAAGCTAATTCTCGACAGAAAAAAATGGAATAAAAGGAGAAGATTATTCTTTCTTTTAGCAGTTGGCAAGCGTGAATCTAATAGCGTGCCACTAATAATACAAATATGTTATTTAGCCCTCTAATCTTATCCCTTCATTTTTATCATCCCTCCTAACGTGACATAAATTTAATTATTAATTCAAAATAAATTAAATATGATAATTGGTGATAAATAGTTTTTATAAATTAACAGTTAATTATTCAATTTGTGATTAAATCTTTTTAAAATGGATTAATTTAGGGAAAAATCTTTTAATTTAATTGATTGAGGATCAAATCTTGTAAAATTGGCTCAATTTGGGATTTACACTGACCAAGTTAGGTGCATTAATAAAAAATTTAGACTTTTATTTAAGAAATCTGAAAAAGTTGGGTCCTTATTTGAAAAAACAAAAGAAAAAATGGCAAAACCAACCTTTTTCATTTTGATTTTTTGTTGTGAAGTCTTAATTGGATTTTTTATAATCCCAACGATGAGAAGATAGATTTTAGATCATAGAATAACATATCCAAAAATCAACTTCATCTGACGATAAAAATGGCTCAGATTTTAGGAGGATTTTTGAGAAATTGTAAGTTGATTTTGACAAATCTTAGGTCAGATTCAAATTTAGCAAGTCTAAAAGAAACTATTAGCAAAGTTTGAGCTTCATCTGATTACATTATCAATGGTCAATGGCGTCAGTCAACGATGGTTAAATGTAAAAATTTCATCGGATTTTGGGGTTTTGTTTAGTTGTTGGGTTTTAAGAGTTAGGAAGAGAAGAGAGGGTATAATATGAGAGAGACAAAGAGTCAAAATTTTCAGGTTTATCAAAAAGGGGTATGACCTTTTCGTATTTTTCAAATAAAGGTCTAACCTTTTCGTAGTTCGTTAAAGTTAATGCGATTGTACCTCATGCACCTTCTAAAAATAACGGTAGGCTCCAAATTAAATCAATTTTGCAAGATTTAGTCCTCAATCGACTAAATTAAAAGGTTTAGCCCTGAATTAGGTAATTTTGAAAAGATTTTACCACAAATTGAGCAATTAGCCTAAATTAATTAAAAATAGTACTTAAACAAATAAAAAATTAAATGTAATAAAACAAAACTTAACTTATAAAACAAAGAATAATAATTTTTTAATTGAAAAGGTACAAACCCGAACTCAACCTGACCTAAACCAGAATCTGACCAAACTCAAGCCTGACTCCAACTCGAACTTGAAAATACCCAAACCCAAAAATACCGGAACTAGGGCTCGAACCCAAAATAACCTGAACTTGAAGTTACCGAAATCGAGCTCGACCAAACCTGCCCATCTGCTATGTCTACCTAAAAGTGACATATATTTAGGATAGAGGAAGTAATAATAATGCTTTGTTCAGAAAAAGAGAAAGGCAAGGAAGTAATAATAATGCTTTGTTTAGAAAGAGAGAAAGGTAAACTTAGAAAACAAGTAATTAATCTATATCTATATAATCTATATAAAAGTGTGATTTGGATAAGGAGATTATTCTTATTAAATATCCATTTTCTCTAACATATTTTAAAAATGTCATTAGATTTAGACTCTACCTTTTATATAAAATAAATAATTTTTTTTGGCCAATAAAATAAATAATTAAATATTAAGATTTTCAACAGCTTTTACTCATTGGTGTTTAAGAATATCATTGATTTAAATTGGATTTTACATAATTAAAAAGTACAAAACATCATGAGCTATTGTAATTTAATCTAAATATCATTATTATACATATTATTTTCAAGTGCTAAAAACAAAGTAATTTAACTTAAATATTATTCTTATATAAATTACTATAATCAAATGTATTTGGAAATATAAATATAATAATAAATAAATTAGATGCTATTCTTAAAAAAATACTATATAACTAGGATTTTTGTGCCCGCGTGTTGCGCGAATTATTTTTAAAATATATAATTTTGAGCTCTAAAAAATAGGATGTTGCTTGGATAATGATTTTCATATAGAAGTATATCATTCTTTAAAGGAAACTATAAAAATAAATATAAAATTACATAATAAACATATCTCTCAAAACTTTTTCAAAATGTCTCTCTTTCACCAACATATTCATCATTTGATTTAATTTTAATTTGAAGACCCTTCAAACAATATCTGGACAGTCTTTATGACCTATACTATTGAACATAAAACTATCTCAGACCATTTAGAATTAGCTGTGAAGGTTATAAGAAGATCTGGGTTACCCAAATGTCTACAAACTGCCATTGCATCTTGATAATTCTGTATCACGTATCTAAAGCCATAGGTGAAGGTTGACAGTAAAACAATTTTTTGCCCAATGGAGCGGGCAATGGTGTCACCTCTAAGAACAACATTGGAAACATTTTGATAAATATCGTATCTAAGTTGTGTTTGATGATTTCGAACCCATCTTAGCCTTTCTTCTTTCATGGCTATATATGCATCCACAATGAACTATTGGAATAATCATCCTCCCAAGAGAAGAGTCTAACCATCAAGCATCCTAAATTATATTAAATAGGCATAGAACTCTCTCATTGTCATAAAACTCCTTTTGGTTTTTTTCTTTCCCTCATTTTGATAGTAGGGAATTTCAATGTGATATCCATCTCCAAATGGGAACAATATTGGCTACTGAAGTGCCATCAACAAGGGATATAGAGCTCATTAATTCTTTGTAACCCTATAATAACATCTCTTCCTTTATCTCCATGGCCCAAGTCTTCAACCACAAGTGCCGCTATTTCTAAAGAGGATTGAGCATCATAAGATCTCATCCCACGATGTCTAGTTCTGACCAATCGAATGCTAACTAAAACTTGAATGATTTGATTTCGTAACTCGATCCCCAGCGATACAAAAAACTTGAACAATAGGAATATTGTTAGAATCAAACATGTTAACTCAACAATGGAGGAATCCAAGTTGTCAGAGCATTTTCCCACCCTTCAAGATGCACATTCTATTGTCAATTTCATTCTCGGTATCATAAACATATAGTTGATAGAATTTTGGCTTTTGACCAGTCAAAGGCAAGAGAGATCCCAATTTATGATAATTTTGCCCACTTATCCTAAATATGTACGGGCAAGGTTTGTTATTCACTGAATTATCTATACTTACTCCCATAGACGTGAATGCAAAAATATTATTGTATCCCCTGATATTTCTCCTGAATTTTCTTGATCGTCGGCCTTCATTTGAATTTAATAAAATTTTCAATGGCTCAAGTACTTCCTTCTTGGGTGGCAACTTTATTTTTCCTTATTGACAACAAATTGAAATTTTAGGGTTTTTTTATTTATTTCCCAAATTTAATCTCTCTTCATACCAAATTACTGTCATGCAGTAAGGACACTCAAAAGTCTGTATACCAAGATCATAGTACTCTGATGAGTTTTCTATTTATCAATAAAAAATAAAATAAAATCATTATCTAATAAAAAAGTCAAACAAATTAATGAACTTATAATTTCATATATGTTTCCTTTAAAAAAAAAAAGGAATTTCATGTATGTTACCGTTTTCCAAATCTTTAGCATCGAAAAAATTAGTCAAATTATTTTCCATAATACTCGAACCAAATGTTTGAGATGAAGATGACAAATCACTAATATTTGGAATAATGGCAAAATTAGGTTTCAGATACGCATAACTATAGATGACAGTGATGGTTAGGAATGATAAATTAAACAAAAAAATTTTCAATAGCATCATTTTTCAAAAATTTTTGAATTAAATTAATTGTTTCCATAGGCATGGCATTGTGACTGTTTGAAATTTGATTTCCAAAATTTGATTAATGACTTGCTATTATAAAAATTAATTTACAAATTGAAACATGTTGAATTTTGAAAATGTTAAATGCTAAATTAAAATAAACCAAACATTTAGCACATAAGCAGTCCAACATGTTATTTTTTCATCTGAAGAAGTAAATGTTCCCGGATCCATATTGATCTCATTCATATGAACTAAATCACCATCAACAAAGTTGACTTTTCTTTTTCCTATAAAATAACAAATTGTTATGGAAGATTTTAAAAATTAGTAAAAAAGAAAATCACATAAAATAGTAGAAATAAATCTTATTCTACTAACATTTTGTCATTTTATTAGCACAATTTTCTCCTACAGTAACCAAATCATCAACAAATGCTACTTTCCTTTTTTCTTTTAAATCATAAAGAACAAATTTTTATGAGATTTTTGGGAATTAGAAAAACTTTAACATATATGATAGTAAAAATCTTATTGTTCATACCTTTTATCATTTCATTGGCATAATTTCCACCAAAAGTAACTAAACCATCTACAAAAGATTGCTTTTATTTTTCCTTACTAAATCACAAATTTCGATGAGATTTTTAGTTTGTAAACCTTTTAGATTTCTCCAACTAGACCCATTTCCCTACTTCCTATGTAAAAAGAAAAAAAAAACTTTTACATGAGAAAGAAGTAAAAATCTTGGTACACATAGCTTTTGCAATTCCGTGAGCGACGCAATCCTATTCCCATGCTTTTTGTATTTCAATTGGTGTAAAATTTAAAAAATCTAATGATCAAGAGGATTCAGAAGATAAAAATCATGGAGGTGTCTTTTTTGTTATCCATATTTATTTTTATGAAATTATAAAATTAGCTTAAACATTCTTATACAAATGAAAAGATCATTTAATATCATGTTTTATGTTTGATTATCTATACCATTATATTAAAGGAAAACCTTATGGATGCTATAGAGAGTGCAATGTAGGCAAGAGGAGAGAGAAAAAATAATTATAATTAATTTAAAAATAATTTTTATATTTTTAAATATATTAAATATTTTGTGTAGGTTATTTATTATAATTTTATTTATTAAATAAATTTAATTTATGATTTTTCATTCCCTAAAAAAAACTATGATTTTTCATTTTTCACAAATTTTCTTTTCAAAAATTTTTTTGGTTTTATGATTCTATTTAAATTTTTTACCTCAAATGTTATTTAATTTATCATATATATACATTTAAATTTCTTATATAATATAATCTAATTTCTTATCTATACAATTAGAGAAAGGAATATTTTATAATAATCATAAAGAGTATCAAGTAAGATAAAAAAAATAGAGTAAAAAATAATTCTATTTAATCAAAAAATATTTTTGAGGAAAAATTTTAACTATTTAAGTATTTTGAATGTCACGCCCTGACCTTGTGGGGTCGGCCACGTGGCAACTACTGCGCTACCTCGTAGTACATGTCCGCAGCCATGCACTCCGAAGCACTGCAAGGCATGAATTAAGTCTCTTCACTGCAAAACGATTACTAAAACTTTAATAATAATAAATCATTTAGTAAAATAATTTAAATTAAAATATAGAATACCAGTGGATCAATCTAAGAGAACACCTATGCAACGGAAACTATTACTCCTATGCCATCGACCTCTCCTAATGAGCCTCTGATCTATTTGTCGTCCCCGTACGTGGATCTGCATCCAACAACCTTGGGTACAGGTGAGTGACATAGGTTCAATAATTTTTCACTAAGGGTTAGGGAAATAGGGATAGTCCAAAATAAATTTTATAAAATAATATTTTTAATAAAACTTAATTTTAAAGAAAATAAACATCTAAAATGGGCTGGCAATCAAACCACCGGAGGCTTGACCGTTGGTCGTATGCCTTACTGCACCGAGAGCTATTTCTTTCCTTTCTGAAACATTTTCATACTTTTCTTTCTTTGGTCCGTTCGCTCGGTGATGCCAGTCACTGTGGATGGAGCACAGCTACACACGAGCCCTGGTGAGTTTCCCTATGCGTCTCTCCCAGGGTCTCCATTCACCGTGCCCCTCGATAGGCAATCCACGGCTACCTAATCCATGCATGTCGAGCTCGATCCACTCGCTCCCTCTTATTAGAGCACCGAGATCCACTTAAACGCTCATCTCGCCTCTCATCATCATCAAAAATATATTTATACATATATGTGTAGAACATATAAACATAAACACACACGTAAATCTTTATGTTTTCTTTTAAAACCTCCCACTCTTTACGTGGGTATATCATAAAACAGATGTGTGTGTGGATTACTTGTATTCCAAAACATTTGAAAATCATTTTATGCTTTAAAAGCATTTTTGAAAACATTTAACTCTAGGGGCTAAGTAATGAAATTTAAGCCACTCACAGTATTGGGAGATTCGTATACTCCCAAAGGATCCATGTAGATTTACCTCCGGAGTGTCGCCGCACTCGATCGTTCGAAATCCTAATTACACGGCAAATCGTGTTAGCATTCATAATCAAACTATGAATACACCTATGAGGCTCTAACATGACCTAAGACGATGTTTGGATGTGTTTCGGGGC
Organism: Microcos paniculata; assembly: GCA_030664755.1. NCBI lineage: Eukaryota > Viridiplantae > Streptophyta > Magnoliopsida > Malvales > Malvaceae > Microcos > Microcos paniculata. The sequence goes on from CP131463.1 coordinate 15,189,407, forward strand.
ATAGAAAAGTGTCCGGGAAGATTTCGGGTCAAAATCGACACTAGGGTGAAAATTATGATTGACACACTCGGACCTAATACGACTTTTTCGTACAAACGGAATAGTATAAGGTGGCATATTAAGTGGACAATACATCAGTCCGGATGTGTCTAATTAAGAAGATATGTGAAAATTAGGATAAGACGGTGTTGGAGGATAAAGTAATTAACCATGCATGGAAATTAGTAAATGCCAAAAAGACCTCCAATTAAGTCCCTAACAATTAATTATGGGCCCCGTTGGCACAAGAAATCAAAGGATTTATCCAATGGGTGAAAATGGAAAAAAGTTGAAAAAGGGGAAAAAGTTTGACCCGGGGCTCGAGTAAACCCGGTGTCGGGCTCCTCTATAAATAGGGGAGAGCCGAAACTTTTTCTTCATTTCTCTTTTTCTTTTTTTCTTTCTTTTTCTCTTTTTCTCTTTTTCTCTCTAAAGCCAAACAGAGGCATTTTGGACAATTGGCAGATTCGGACAAACCGGCTGGTAAAACAAGGTGAGTTTCTAATACGTTATTCTACTCACCTCGATCTACGTTATATTAAGTTTGTACGCATTTCCATATATTGGTTTAGTGTAGATCTGAGTTTGAAGTTTTTAACCAATTTAAATTTAAAACTCAGATCTACGGATATTGGGCCGGTGAAATAAGGTGAATTTTTAGTATGTTATAGTACTCACCTTAATCTTCATCATACTCCGTTTTCATGCATTTTCATGCATCGGGTGAGAGTAGATATGAGATTTAGTCAATTTAAGCTAAATCTCGGTTCTACGTAAATTGGACCAGTGTTTCTTGTTTCTGCCTCGGCGAATCCATCATGGATGTCGTGAGGATCGCCTGTCTAAGTTTGTACATCGAAAGGAGGAGAAACGAATGCGAAAATCAGGGGAGGGACCGGCTGAAGAAAGGGCTGACAGAGTCCCTGTTTAGATATTTTTTATATTATATTAATATATTTTAGATATTTATATATTATATCATTATAATATATAAATATCTCACAGGAGGGCTTTTTGGGCCCAATTTCACGTAGAACTTGAACCAACCCGCGTGGGACCCAGCCCAATCCGGGTGTGGGGCCCACCGGCCCAGGGGTATTTTGGTAATTTTTCGTTAAGAGTTCAATTTTGGCCCCGAAACCACTCGGACACTTTCCTAGGCCCCGAATCACATTCAAACCCGGTCTTAGGTCATGTTAGAGCCTTATAGGTGCATTCATAGTTTAATTATGAATGCTAACGTATTTCCGTGTACTAGGGCTCCGGGTGAATCGAATGCGGCGATGTTCCAGAAGTTAAGCTACATGGAGCACTTGAGAGTATACGAATCTCCCAATACTGTGAGTGGCCTTGTTTTCAGTGCTTAGCCACTAGGGACAAACATTTTTAAATGTTTTAAAAATATAAATTGTTTTAAAATGTTTTACAACTGTTTTGGAATAAGGGTAATCCACAACATACACTTTTTATTTTGTGATACACCCATTTAGAGGGTGGGATGATTTTAAAAATATAAAAGCTTATGTGTGTTTACATGTTTTAAATATATATATATATAAGAAATATTATTATTATGATTATTGAGGGTACGATACCCTTGGGAGATGAGTGACTGAGTGGGTTCCTCGGTGCTCCAATATATAGGAGCGTGGACTGAGTTTGAGAGCATGCATGAGACTTAGCTATGGACCGCCTATTGAAGGGCACGGTGAGCAGAGACTCTGGGAGAGGCACATAGGGAAGCTCGCCAGGTCTCAAGGTAGCTGTGTTCCACCACAGCAATGGGCACCACCGAGGGAACGAGCTAGAGAAAGAGAAATTGTGAAAGTGTATTTAAAGAGAAAAGAGATAGCCCTCGGTGCAGCAAGGCATACGACCGGCCAGTCGTGCCTTCAGTGTATTAGATGCCAGCCCGTTTAGTATATATTTATTTTAAAGATTTTGAATCAAATTCTCGTTTGGATAATTATAAAAGAGATTTTGAAAACAAAGTTATTTATTTATTTTTATTTTGTTATATTTTGGATTACCCCTATTTTCCCTAACCCCGATGGAGATTCATTGAACCTCTGTCACTCACCTGTATCAAATGTGGATGGATGCAGATCCGTGTACAGGGTCAGAAAATAGAATGGAGGCTCACTAGGAGACGTCGGTGGCCTAGGCTTAGCGGTTTCCATTGCATAGGTATTCCTTTAACTGAATCCACTGGTATTACTTTTAAGTTTATTCTTTTATTAAATGATTTTTAATTAAAGTTTTAGTTGTTTTGCAATAATGGTATCCATTTCAATGCCTTACAGTGCTTCTGGTGCGTGACTGGCTGACACGTACTTCGAGGCAGCACGGCGGTTGCCACGTGGCCGACCCGGGCGGGTCGGGGCGTGACAATGATTTTACCCCTATGGGCAAAAGTGACTCCCTCATAGGACTTGGCCTTAGGCCATTCCCGCTAGTCTCCAGCTTGGGAGATGAGACAGAGAGCTCAAAATCGAGCTCTCTCCTAGATTTTCATGCTAATAATCCTCCTTTCGATGCGCAAACTTGGACAGGCGATCCTCATGCCATCCACAACAGATTTACTGAAAGAAAAACAAGAATCACAAGTTCAAAGTTCCTAAATCTCAAATCTAAACTAAAATTTAACTAAAAATCTAAACCTAACTTTGAGCTAAGATTCCTCCTAAACCAATGCATGGAAATGCGTGCAAACTAAGTAAAGCGTAGATTGAGGTGAGTAGAATAACATACCAAGAACTCACCTTGATTCATTAGTCGATTTGTTCGAATCGGCCAAAAGTCTAAAATGGCCCCGAGAAAGCAAAAGAGAGGAGAGGAAGAAAGGGAGAAGAGAGAAATGAAGGGGAGAGCTCGGCTCCCCCTATTTATAGCCAAGCCCGTCACTGGGCCTACTCAAACCCTGGACTAGACTTTCTTCCCTCTTTTTAACCTCTCTGATTCTCTATGCTTGGCCTAATCCGTCGACCTTTACACCAATGGATATCTAATTCATTGGCTATGAACTTTAAAGGAAGTCCAATTGGAGTTTAGTAATTTCCATCTATGGTTAATTACCTCATCTTCCAACTCCATCTTATCCTAAGTTTATCATCTTTTCTTAATCTAACACATCTGGACCGACATATTGTTTGAATTAATACGCCGTCTTATACCGTTCCGTTGATACGAAAAAGTTGGATTAGGTCTAAGTGTGTCATTGAATGTTTTGTGTGGTATGACCCTTCATTTTTCTGGTAACTAAAAAGCTGATGGTTGTTTCATTTTCTTGGAAACTAAAAGGTTAATAGTCATTCTCCTTTAATCAATGTTCCTGTAAATTTTTACTCTCACTCTCCACCAAACCACCATTTTTCTTTTGATAGTTTTCCTCTTATAATTGCTATTATATTCAATGTATAGTGAAAAAAAAAGGTAAAATTTCATCTATTATATTACATTTATTTTTATAACCTGAAGCAAAATGAGTTTACTTTTACAATTATTATATATTCTATATATAGTTAAAAAAATAAATTAGTCAATTTCATGTATTATATTATTTTTATTTTTATAATCTGAAGCATCACGAGGGTTCTCTTCAAGTAAGGAATATGAAAGGGCAAATATTTAGGTTCTTTTGTAATGGCTTTTGGTTTTTCTCATTATTAGTTGGGTAAAAGTAGTAATTTATGTAATTTAATTACAAAATTAAGATTAGTAACTCAAATGTTTGTTTTTTAATTGCAAAATTATGATTAATGGCTCAAAGGTTTTTTTAATTGTAAAATTAGCATTAGTAGCTCAAATGTTTTTTTTTAATTGCAAAATTAAGATCAGTAGCTCAAGAGTCATTCATATTGTTAGAATTTTTTGTGATTTAATTGCAAAAGTAATGATCAAGAAGATCTAGAATATAAAAATCATGGAGGTGTCTTTTTTGTTATCCTTATTTATTTTTTATAAAATTATAAAATTACCTTAAACATTCTTAGACAAATGAAAATGTCATTACAATAATGTTTGATGTTTGATTATAAGGAATTTGAAAAGGTAAATTTTTAAGTTTTTTTTTTAATGTCTTTTGATTTTCCTTATTATTACTTGGGTAAAAGTAATAATTTATGTAGCTTAATTACAAAATTAAGATTAGTAACTCAAATGTTTATTTTTTAATTTCAAAATTAGGAATATTAGTGGCTCAAAAGTTTTTTTTAATTGTAAAATTAGCATTAATAGCTTAAAAGTTTTTCTTATTTGCAAAATTAAGATCAATAGGTCAAGTTATTCTTATTGTTAGAAATTTATGTTGGCTTTGGAAAGTGACTCAAAAACTGTTATCTCTTGGCTTTGTAATTCTGAAAATAGACAGAGGAGGTATGATGATCTGTTTAATAGGTTGATGAATTTTCTCAATATTGTCGGCAGTGTTTCTTTTGTTCATATTTTCAGAAGGGCAAATTTTTTTGATGACTCTTTAGCAAAGTTAGGGGTCTCAAGGAATGTTGATCTTATTGCCTGGTTGTAATGCCTCTTTAGAACTCTAGTTTTGTTATGTTTTTCTTATGTGTTCTTGACACTCCCAGATCTAGTTCAACTTTTCGTACAAACGGAATAGTATAAGAGGCGTATTAACTTAATAATGCGTCGGTCCAGATGTGTCTGATTAAGAAGAGAGGTGAAAATTAGAATAAGATGGAATTAAAAGATGATATAAGTAACCATGCATGGAAGCACTAATTGGACTTTCTTTAAGTCCATAGCCAATGGATTGGATATCTATTGGTGTAGAGGTCGGTGGATTAGGCTAAGGATCAAGACTTGGAGAGGTTGAAAAGAGGAAAGAAAGTCCGGCCCGAGGTCCGAGAAGACTTGGTGACGAGCTTGACTATAAATAGGGGGAGTTGAGCTCTCCCCTTCTCATTTCTCTTCTTCCTCTCTTCCTCTCCTTTCATTTCCTCTCTGGGAGCAATTTTGGAGTTTTGGCCGATTCGGACAAATCGACCGAAGGATCAAGGTGAGATCTTGGTATGTTATTCTACTCATCTTAATCTATGTTTTACTATGTTTTCATGCATTTCCATGCATCGGTCAAGGAGAGATCCAAGCTCAAACTTAGGTTTAGCTTTTTAGTTAAATTTTAGGTTAGATTTGAGATCTAGGAAATTTGAGCTTGTGATTCTCATTTTAGCTTCAGTAAGCGTGTCGTGGGAGACGTGGGGATTGCCCGTCTCGAATTTCGATTCGAACCATGAGCAACAGGCTCCAAAACTGAGGAAAAGCCTCGAAAAATGAACCAAAAGGACGTCTCCCGCACAGGAGCCGAGGCACTCCCCTATGGGAGTCACCTTGGATGGCCAAAATGGCCATCGCGACCCACTCCCACGAGGGAGTCAACTGGGCCCGGAGGGACATTTTTGTAATTTTGTCGAAAAGGTCTATTTTTGACCCGAAACCTCCTCGAACACTTTTCCAACCCCCAAATCACTTCGTAACCTTAGTTTTTAGTATATTAGAGCAACAAAGTCAATAGGAAAGTTCGAATTAGAATTCTAACACATTTATCTATGTATTAGGGTTTCCGAGCGATTGAGTGCGGTGATGCTTCGAAGATCATTCATCGTGGATTCCCTGGGAGTATACGAACTTCCTAGTACTGTGAGTGGCTTAGATTTCTTTATTTAGCCACTAGGGTTTAATGTTTTCAAAACATAAAATGATTTTCTAAATGTTTTGGGATACAGAAAATCCACCACACACACGTCTGTTTATGATATACCCACGTAGAGAGTGTGAGGATTCTCAAAGAACATATAAAGGTTATTGTGTATGTGTGTGTGTGTGTGTGTGTGTTTATGTTATATATTTTTGTATATAAGTGTGTATATATATATATACATGTCTTTGATGATGATGAGAGGCGAGACGAGTAACTGAGCGGATCTTGGTGCTCCGATGAGAGGGAGTGAGTGGACCGAGCGAGACATGAATGCGACTAAGTAGCCGTGGACCACTTATTGAGGGGCACGGTGAGTGCGAGACCCCGGGAGAGGCACGTAAGGAAACTCGCCAGGGCTCGTTGTAGCTGTGCTCCACCCACAGCGACTGGCACCACCGAGGGAACTGGCTAGTGGAAGAAAATTATGAAAATGTTTTAGAAAGAAAAGAGATAGCCCTCGGTGCAGTAAGGCATACGACCGACATGTCGAGCTTTCAGTGGTTTGATTGCCAGCCCATTTCATATGTTATTTTTTAAAAAAATTGATGTTATTAAAATATTGTTTAATAAGATTTATTTTAGATTATCCCTATTTCCCTAACCCCTAGTGGAAATTTATTGAATGACATACCCGGACCTAATTCGACTTTTCTGTACAAATGGAATAGTGTAAAATGGCATATTAACTCAATAATACGTCGGTCCGGATGTGTCTAATTAAGAAGAGAAGTTAAGCTTAAGATAAGACGTAGTTGGAAGATGAGACAGGTGACCATGCATGGAAACACTAAAGTAGACTTCTTTAAGTCCATAGCCAATGGATTGGATATCCATTGGTGATTTGGTTGGTGGATTTGGCCAAGGATCAAGATTATGAGAGGTTAAAAAGAGAAGAGAAAGTCTGGCCCAACGCCCGAGTAGACCTGGCGTCGGACTCCTCTATAAATAGGGGGAGGCCGAGCCTCTCCCTCTCATTTTCTCTCTTTCTCTCTTTCTCTCTTCTCTCATTTCTCTTTTCTCTCAACTGCTCTCTTGGAACAATTTTGGACTTTAGGCCGATCCGAACATTCCGACTGAAGGATCAAGGTGAGTTTCTAGTATGTTATTCTACTCGTCTTAATCTATGTTTCTCTAAGTTTTCATGCATTTTCGTGCATCGGTCTAGGAGAGATCCAAGCTCAAAGTTAGGTTTAGCTTTATAGTTAGATTTTAAGTTTAGATTCGAGATCTAGGAACTTTGAGCTTGTGATTCTCAATTCTGCTTCGGTAAATAGGCCGTGGGAGAGAGGAACATCCCTCTCGATTTTTGGGCCAAACCATGGTCCGAGGGGCTCGGAAACTAAATCTCTCTCCGAGTGGGAGAGACATTTTCCAAGCCTCCTGCTGGGGAGGCGAGGCACTCGTGCACAAGAGTGCCTTGGCTGGCCAAGTCTGTGCAGGACTTAGCCAGTCCCGCGCGGGAGTGGGTGGCAGCCCACTTCCCCACACGGGACTTGGTCTAGGCATAGTGAGTGAAGACCCTGGGAGAGGCACGTAAGGAAACTCGTCAGGGCTCGTTGATTGTGTTCCACACACAGCGTTAGCACACCGAGGGAATAGGACAGAAAAAGAATAATATGAAAATATTATTATATTGAAAAGAGATAGCCCTCGGTGCAGTAAGGCAAATGACCGATAGGTCGAGCCTTCGGTGGTTTGTGGCTAGCCCATTTTAGATATGTATATTTTATTTAAATTTTTTTAAATGGAATCCTCGTCTAAAGGATTTAAAAGAAGTTTTTTTAAAATAAATATTTATTTTATTATTATGTTTTGGATTATCCTCGTTTTCCCTAACCCCAATGAAGATTCATTGAACCTCTGTCACTCACCTGTATACCCTGTGGATGGATGCAGATTCGCGTACGAGGTCAGCCGATAGATCAGAGGCTCACTAGGAGGTGTCGGTGGCTTAGGCCTAGCAGTTTCCGCTGTGTAGGTATCCTCTAAATTAGTCCATTGGTATTAATTTTAAGTTTTATTATTTTATTGAATGATTTTTAATGAAAGTTTTAGTCTTGTTTTGCAGCGATGATACTCGATTCATGCCTTGCGATGCCTCGGATGCGTGGCTACAGACACGTACTTCGAGGTAGCGTGGTGGTTGCCACATGGCCAACTCTGGGTGGATTGGGGCGTGACAATTTGATTGGTATCAGAGTGTTTAGACAATTTTAACCGTTTTCAAAAGCTATAAAGTGTTTTCAAAGTATTTCAAACGTTTTTAAAAGTTTTTGAAGCCAGTGGATTAGATAAGTTTAAAACTCCAGTGTTCGAGTATGTAGTTACTCGAAAGCGTCATAAATGATCAAACCTACTCTTAGAATACATTCTTTAGCAGCGAGCCACCATATAGAGTTCTTGAGTATGGTCTTTAGGTGAGATAGCACCACGATCACCTTCTTTCTCGAGATTCGTGAAAGTAAAGCACGCTTTCCAAGAAAATCCCCAAAATCAATTCTTCAACTTTTAATGTTCCTTCTTACTCGATAGCTAAGCCAGGCAAGGGATGATATTTCCCTTGAGGTGACGAGATAGACGATATCTCGTCCAACCCTATTAGATTGCCTAATTAGAGGCTTGCCAGTGAAGGAAACTGGTTCGACGCCCACAACCTTTGATGCCCAACCTTTGAAGTTGTGAACATCGAGACTCACTAGTAAAGCAGCGAGTTTGAAAGTTAAATTAGATGCGTTCCCCCATTCTTTACACTAGTGACGTGTAAGAGTTGGGAGGAAGTGAAACGGCTAGAACTAGGCAAGGAGCCAATATGGGCCTAACGTGCATGAATGCTAACCCCACTTATCTCATTCTCTACACCATTAGTGCGTAGCCTAGGAAAGAGAGTTGGGCTAGGATGAAAGAAATCGAAGTAGTCGATCATGGAGGACATGGTCGACCAAAAACCTCAAGACATGAGATGAAGCATCCGAGTAAAGGGATGAAGGATTGAGGAGGACCTCACAAGGCAACTAATGGAAGGATGAAAAGTGAGGCCAAGGAAGAGCTAGCCAAGTGAAGAGATCACTAAGGAGCCCACAAGAAAACGCTTGGCGGCTTGGGTTCGAGGAATGTTGCAGTGCATTGGTAGTTGAACGCCTAGGCCTTGGGGTAGCATGTGAGGTAGTTGGGCCCGACCCAACACTGTGGTGAGCCTGGTGGGATGAGCCCACAGGTTGGCAAGTTTGGTGGGATAAGCCCACAGATTGCCTGGATAATGCTCCAGGGAGTGGGTATAAGGTGAGAGAAGTTGTAGCAATGGCTAGCTAATTTCTATTGTCTTACACTGTGGAGTGTAATTGGTGAAAGAAAAGGGGTATTGGTGAACAAAAGAGAGTCCATCTTGAGTCAATTGATGAGAGGCATCGAAAGAAGTTGGAAGAAATCGAGTGAGCCCAAGATCACGAGAGGTGAGATAAGGGAGAATTACTTGAGGATGCGAAAAGGATTGATAAGAGGAAACCTAAAAGATTTGAGGATGGCAAAAAGGAAGAGTAAGGAAAGAGGAGCTAAAGAGAAACCATTATTGGGAAACGATGAGGAGGAATAAGGCAAGGATGACAAGACAGAGAAAGAGAGAAGAATAAGAAGAATGAGAAGAGATCACATTCAAATGGTCAACGAGTAGTACATCCGTTACTACTTGTCTGACCATTGGATACCATTATTAAGAGAGGATATCGGAGAAAGAAGAGAAAGGAAATGAAGATGGAGGAAATGGAATAAGGAGAAAGATAGGCTGAATGCTCCACTCCTAAAGGGATTAAAGATGATAAACCCCTTATCATTGATTGATAATGGGAGTAAGAAGGAGGAGACCTCCAAAGGATAATAAGGAATGATCTTGACAAAGTCAGTGGGAAGTAAGCAAGCGAGAAGAGTAGAATGCACTGCAATGATGGGAATGCCTGCACATGTGTAAATGAAGAGTATGAAGAGAATATTCCTCAGAATTGAAAGGACATCACCAGAAAGAACTGATGAGAAAGAAGAAGGAGAAATGGAAAGGAGAAGAAAGGCAAACCTTTAAACAAAGGATAAAGAGATGTCGTGATGTAGTGCGGAAGCTTTTTTAATAAAGAAAGAAAGCATAAAACTCTAGGTAATGAAAATTCTAGGCTAATCAGAGATGAATAAGGGCCTAGAAGAAAGAGAGACTTAGTTCAGTTGATAAACTAAGTATAGGCTAACTAGGAGTAGAGCTTTAAAAGAAGAAAAGTATAAACTATCACTAGAAAACTTTAACCTTAATTATTGATAATGTCATAATGAACCATAGGTTAATAGCTCCAAATGACTGACCAGGATTAGTAAAAGAATAAGACTAGGAAATTAGGGTTAGAGACAAAACCTAGGTAGGTAACTTAGGGATATGTTAACGAAAAGGAATAAAAAGGCTTAGAAAGTGGACTAAGAAAGACCTAGTGAAGGAAAGCGAATAAAAGACTTAGAAACGGATTTTAGCTAAAGAAAAGTCGAGCATAATGAACCCCAAACTGAGTCAAGCCAAGGCACTACATCATAAAACGAATAAGTCAAAGAAGAAAAGAATAAACAAGGATGATTGGAGACCAGAACCTATAGAGAACAGAAGGGTTGAGAGTGTGGATTGGTGAAAAGAGAGGAAGGAAAGCCTTGATGATTAAGGATATGAAGAAGAGAGTATGAGGTTGGATAAAAAGAAAATTAGAGAAAACATAAGAAAAGAAGCACTCGAAGGAAACGAGTGAATGAAAGTGATTATATCCTAATGGATGACGAGTAGTGATGGATGATATCAGTAAAGAATGAATGGAAGAGAAGAAAAGAGAATTAAAGAAGTGAAGATACTAGAGCATGATGGAGTAAACAAGGTGAAATGATGATGATGACGAGAATAATGATGATGATGGAGATTTGAAGAATAATCAAACACAGAGAATAAGGAAAGTGGACCGACCTAAGTAAGAGTAGAAGAAAAAGTGAGGATAAAACAAGGATAAATAAAATGATGATTGAAACTAGAGAAGACAAAAAAGTGATTAAGCATGGACTAGAATAATGGTTGGAACCGAAAGAGACAAAAGGATGAGAACGAAGAAGTAAAGTGAGATAGAAGGAATTAAAAGTAACAACTTAAAAGAATATGAAAGATAAGTTGAATTTTTAGAAGGAGGGGAGTAAGCTGACTTTAAGGATAACCTCCCTGAAGAATGATAAGTGAAGAAAGGATGTGGGAGATGGAGTTAAACCAAGCTAAAATGGAGTTAGCTTGGCGCAGGCAAGATTGTGAGCCAATGGAAGATAGAGAAAGGGGTTGTCCGTGATAAATAAACCATGGTATTGAAAGACAAAGAAGAGATATCAAGGTATTCAAAGCCAAAGATGGCTAAGATAAAGGAAGACCCACAGGTGTAAAGCAAAAGATGCGAGAATTGAGATAGAAAGGATAACAAGAAAGAACCCTGAGTACTTAATGGAAGGAGTACGGGGATAAGGAAAGGAATTAATTAAGCTCATGACCTTTTATAAGCACGGCCAGTATGAGGAGTAGAAAGGAAATTCTAACACCCAAGAGAATAAAAAATGTTAGAAGAAAAGAGGAATAAGGATGAGAACGATTAAGAAAGTCAGAGAAGAAAGCAAAGAAAAGGAGGAATGAAGCCAGAGTAAAGGAAACCTTAGATAAGATGAGAAAGGTCACGTGGATCAAGATAAAAGAGTACGGAGAAGAGAAAGGATATGGAGATAACCCTAAGGAAAAGGGTATAGAGATGATGAGAGTTGCAGATGATGCCAAGGGATGAGAATGGACCGGAGAGAGGGTCAAGTTAAGTGGAGAGTAAGAAACCCTAAGAGAGAAAAATACGAAGATAAAGAAGCTATAAAAGATGCCGCACGAGTGGGATGTGCGTGAAGTACACTGTCTCATGCTGACGGGAAGGCAAGAGAAAGGTGGACCCCATAATGGACCGTGGGTGAATGGAAAGAGAGAAAAGGATAGAGAAGGGGATAAGGAGACCCAGACAGTACTGTTGATGAAAGAAGGAAAAGAAATCAACCATTAGCAATGGAGCTAATGTGAAAAAAGAAGGTCGTAAAGAAGAGAAGCACGTGATACCTTCTGAAGTGAACCTTCCAAGGGGGTGAAAGACGAAAAAAACCCTAAGAGACCAGATAAGTAACGTGGATGGGTATTAAGTCGAGGCTCAGGTATGGATGACTTGGGAACCATGTGAGTGACCCCATGAGAGGAAGGATCAGAGATCGAGATCTTGAAGATCTCTGTGATGACTACTCGAGAGGACCGACCCAGAGTGTGATTGGGGAGTGCATGAGGCCACCGAGAGTTCTTCATCACAGAGAGGATGAGAGATGAGATGAGATGAGATGGGCCAGAGGCCCTATTTGTGATAAAGATGGGCGGTCAGAGAGTGTGTCAGAGTGTGAGAGCCGAGAGGGCATGATATCTGATTCCTCTGTTATGATTTGGCCGAATGTGGGCTAGTGTCCACAGGAGCTCGACTCATATACCACAAGTTTTGAATGGAAGAATATCAGAAAGAGAGAGAATGGAATAAGGAACGAAATGAGGAAGCAAAACCAAGGTAGGGGGAAGACAATTAACTTACCGCATCCTCGCCGCGAAGGTGAGGGAATTAACCTAAGGTCTTTCCTAATAGCTTGGTTACAAAGACGAGTACAAGACACGAGATGACGAGAAATGTGTCAGAGGATGGCCTCAAAATAAGAGGCAGTGGCAAGGAAAAAGAGAAGGAGAAGGAGAAAGAACTCCTAAGAAGAGTTAGAGGTATGGTACCTTAGGAGTAACAAGAGGGTAGTCTCGTTAGGAGAGACTTTAATGAAAGGATAAGAACAAGGTGAAAGGATCGAGTTCGCACAGTTGAAGCGGAGGAAGAACCTCCAAGTGTCATGATCAAAGTGAAGCGAGCCTAACCCATAAATAGGTAAGGGTAGGCTATGTTAAGGAAACGATGAGGTTCAAACTCAAGAGTAGAAGGGCGATGAAGCTACCCTTGAGAAATAGAATGATCAGAGTGCGTAGTGAAAGCGTGGTGGACTTTAGCAGCGAATAGTGATGCGAACACTATTCAAAAACAAAATGAAGGCTTTGAATAGAAGCTGAATCTCCCCAAAGCTACCTCATTTAATTTCGAGGATGAAAATTTAGAAGGAGGGGAGAGTTGACACACCCGAACCTAATTCGACTTTTCCGTACAAACGTAATAGTGTAAAATGGTGTATTAACTCAATAATATGTCGGTCCGGATGTGTCTAATTAAGAAGACAAGTTAAGTTTAAGATAAGACGTAGTTAGAAGATGAGACAAGTGACCATGCATGGAAACATTAAAGTGGACTTCTTTAAGTCCATAGCCAATAGATTGGATATCTATTGATTGATTTGGTCGGTGGATTTGGCCAATGAT